>JAQFYP010000211.1:0-29521 GCA_034694865.1 Bilobella braunerae
TGACCTAGTCTGACCCCGGTCTGACATAGTCTGACCTCTTTGAAACATGTTCTGACCTAGTCTGACACCGGTCTGACCTGGTCTGACCCCTTTGCAACATGGTCTGACCCCGGTCTGACATAGTCTGACCCAGTTCTGACCTTGTCTGCCCCTTTGAAACATGTTTTGACCTAGTCTGACCCCGGTCTGACCTAGTCTGACCACGTTTCACCCTAGTCTGACCCCGTTCTGACCCTTTTGAAACATGTTCTGACCTAGTCTGACCTTGTTCTGACCTAGTCTGACCCCGGTCTGACCTGGTCTGACCCTTTTGAAACATGTTCTGACCTAGTCTGACCCCGTTCTGACCTAGTCTGACCCCGTTTTGACATAGTCTGTCCCCGGTCTGACTTGGTCTGACCCCGGTCTGACCTAGTCTGATTCCGGTCTGACCCCTTTGAAACATGTTCTGACCTGGTCTGACCCCGATCTGACATGGTCTGACCCCTTTGAAACAAGGTCTGACCCCGGTCCGACATAGTCTGACCACGTTCCACCCTAGTCTGACCTTTTTGAAACATGTTTTGACCTGGTCTGACCCCGGTCTGACCTAGTCTGACCCCGTTCTGACCTAGTCTGACCCCGTTCTGACCTAGTCTGACCCCGCTTTGACCTAGTCTGTCCCCGGTCTGACCTAGTCTGATCCCGGTCTGACCCCTTTAAAACATGTTCTGACCTGGTCTGACCCCGGTCTGACATGGTCCGACCCCTTTGAAACATAGTCTGACCCCGGTCTGACCCCCCTTTGACTCCGGTACGGAGGAAATATAAAGAAAACGTTGTGAACATTACAGCTTCAACACCAGACAAATTCATTGCCGCGAATTCAGTAGTGGATACTCAGAATGCGAAGATTTGCACTGGAGTTCAGAAGCTGAAAAAGTTTTGTGCATTTCATCAATATCTGTGCAAGCTCACCTCTGTTATTTTGTAGATATGATTTCCAAGTATTCCAATCTTTTACAACAAATTTTCTTTTTTAGTTTTTTAAACTTTACAACCAAAAGCTGGAACTTTTTTTGAAATCAGTGTTTATGTAATTTGCTTATCGAGATTAGTATAAATTTTTGCACGGAACGAAATATTAAAAAAAAAAGTTACCTATTAGAAAAATGAGCTCTATGTCAAAGTTTACGGTACTTTGAGAAACGTTACCAAAAAACCAATTTCAAAAAGGAGCCCTTAACTCCTTGTGACAGATTATTCTCTCAATTGAAAAATGAGTTTTTTTTTTCATTGAAAAATGAATATTTAAAAATTCACAGCTCCCAATTAATTCTTAGGTCTTCATCTCCAGTTTTGTTACAAATTATTAATCGCTCTGTACAATTCTAATTTGTCTCTACAACTCTAATTTGTCCCTAGAACCATGAAGGTAAAAATTTAATGTGCATGTGCATCACGTCAACAGCGATCAGCGTTTTTTTGATGCCGCGATTTATAAGTCAGCACATTAGACAAGTTTTAGAACACTGTTTGAACGTCATTTTGATTTAACCGAGTAGCAACAACAGTGAAATCCCAACTTAAATCCATACTCATAAATCATCTAAGACACTTAACCTACCTCAAAGCTTTTGCCCATTTGACGGGTGCAGCACACAGGCGATAAGGCGGCTCAGTGTACTTATGAAAGACACTGTATATCTCCAGAAGATGTGTTGAAGCTGATGGTTTAAGACAAAAGTTTGTTTTATTTTATTTTCCTAAAACTATAATTAACGGCAACACATACTCATTTATAATTGACAGGCATCAGAGTGTTTCTCAGCTATATTTTACATGCGGTAAAACTCACCATGCAAAAGCGTAATTCCACTACTCGATATTAGAATACGCTTTTTTAACACAAAATTTCCAATTTATTAGAATTTTTAAAAAAACAGACTCAATTCTAAATTAATGTGGGAAACCGTCCCTTTAAGGGATAAGGGCCCTTATGCAGCGCTAACGAGAGTTAAACAAAGACAATTAAGTAATCAGGAATTTGTGAAAATTAACACTCACACACGAAGAGTAATCGTCAATTTTCTTGTCAACACTTCCTCTGATCCCTTGAATCCTTAGCCATGAGCCCTTAGCGTAGAAACCAAAAACAGGGCGCCACATTTTTGTGAAAATTGTTTTCGAATTTGCAAAGCACGAGATTTCAGCAAGTATGACTTAAAACCTCAAAATTTAGGCCCCTTAAGGGCTAGGCAACTTTCCAAACGCAGCAATTATTATGATTTTTTTTACAACGAAGCGGACCCTTGTAACCAAATTTGGCCCTTAAAATAAGGGTCCATCTCAGAGGTCGTTTTGTTTTAAACGTTTTCGGTTACCCCTAAGGGCCACCATAGTCCTTTCCAAGTGACATGGTTATTTTTTGGTAAAATAAATAAAAAGAAACAAACAAAAATAAACAAAATAGCCATGTCAACTTATGGCTTACGGATGTAGTACACAGGGCTCAGGCGGCCGAGAGGTGTCATGGGGAGAGTACTTCAAGGGCCTTCGGAGATGCCCTGGAGAGGGTACTTGACAATTGACGAAGAGCCCACCCTTCTTTCCTTATCGTGTCCGGATTCGTATCTCTGGACAAGAAGGGACCTGCTTTAACGCTTGACATGACATGTCATCTGCCAAGGTTCCATGCCATTAGGTCAAAAGAAAGACGTCAACAGAAAAGACGTCAACAACAAAGAGGCCTACAAAAGAGAGGTCTACAGCAAAAGAGGTCAACAGTAAAAAGACGTCAAAAATAAAGACGTCTACAAAAAAGACGTCAACAGTAAAAGAGGTCTACAAAGACGTCTAAAACAAAGAAATTAAATAAAATTACTAAACCCTTAAAAAAGTGAAATCTAAATGAAATTAAACTACCTATTTTTACTTTATTAAGGTTCATTTAATACAAATAATGACCACAATTTTGCATCCACCCACATGAATGACTAATTTTTTTAAAAATCCACTGCCTTGTTAAATATTGTTGTTTACCAATGTGAAAAATTGTAAAATTCAATTTTACGGTAAATGCAAAAATATCAATACCTGTTTTCAATCTTGAAAGTGAAAAACTATCCTCAAACTTATAATTTAAATCAACCAAGGGTATTAAGTAACGAAAACTGACGATATCAGATATCCAGAATGTTAAAATTTAAGCAAATGGTTGGTAGTTGCAAATAATATGATATAATTCTTTGAAGCAATATATTAGTATTATTTTTACCGTTGCCGATACGGATCGAAAATTGAGCTGAGGCTTGGTTTTTGTCCCCCAATGAAACAGGTTACCCCTTATTTGTATTAAATCAACCTTAACAAAGTAAAAAAAAGTATTTTGAAAGTTATAATTTAAAATTTTTTAAGGATTTAATAATTTTACGTAATTTCAATGTAGACGTCTTTGTTGTGGACTTCTTTTATTGTTGACGTGTTTTTTGTAGACGTCTTTATTTTTGACGTCATTTCACTGTTGACCTCTTTTGCTGTAGACCTCTTTTTTGTAGACCTCTTTGTTGTTGACGTCTTTTCTGTTGACGTCTTTATTTTGACCTAATGGCCTGCTTCCTCTGCCAAGGCATCTCTGAAATCCTTCACGCATCCACATACTACACAAGAAAGATGCTTGTAAAAATAAACGTAAAAGTTCTTATGAACTTTGGCCTAAAATGCCATTGAAACTTGGAAAATAAAAATTTCTATTTTATCTTGTTGAATTTTCTAAATTTTTTGAAATTCTCGGGACATTGGCTAATTTACATAACACTGACAGCACAGCATCATTAATCAAAATTATTAACAATGATTTCAAATCGTTTGCTAACAACAAAATGTCTTTTCTATACTCTGAATTTACTAAGCACAAGGAGAAGCTCTCTAATTTAAAATTAAAAAAAAAGTTTTCCGAAGCTTCATTTTCGTCTACAAAAAAGGCATCTTGCGCCGCTTGCTTTTTAAAAAAAAACTACTTATAAACATAAAACCATTTTCAAAACGGCAAAACAAAAATTCGAAAGGTATAACTTGATCACAAAGAGAATGCTACCTGAATTCTAATTTGTGTTGAAAGTAATTTTTGAAAGATTATGTATTTTCGTCTTACTCTACAGCCGTAAAAGTCGTTGCAGTTTTCCACTACCAAACTAAATACTTATAAAATGCTATTACCAAAACACAAATTTGATTACACGGCGTGTTACTTACTCAATACAAGCAGAAGTAAAAGAAAAATAAATTTGATTGAAAGCTAATTTAGTTTGAAATAAAACGAAAGTAGGATTCCGTTAAATTCACTTTTGGTGACGATTTCGATGGGCCCTCTTTTAATTCATCACCATTCTATTAGCCGCCCATTTCATTTAAATTGAGGATGATTTTTTCCTGGGTAACTTAATGGCAGAGATGTGTATGGAGCGAAGCCTGGAGGGGCCCTGATTTACTTGCTCATTTCCTGATTGTACAGGTAAATGCGTCAACGTAATAAGACGCAATAAAAAGGAGACTTTTCCTAATTGAAATAGCATTCAACCCTGGGCTTCAACAACTCCAACATCCAAGCGCAATAAACCATTTTTGGAAACGTTCAAAGCGGTTAGTAGAGCCTCCTAAAAGAGTCTTAAATGCTTAAAAATATAAATCGTTTAAGCATTCGAAGCAATCTAAGCAAGAATTTTTGTATAACAACAATTTAAGCCTTCCATGTTAAGCCTCTGCGCTTCAAATTATTCAAATTAGGTAATGCCACGATGAGAATTATCATTTGTGTGACCTTTATGCTACCGCATGTTCACTACATGTCATATCATAAGGGGTCATCAGAGCCTTTGGGATTAAGGGACACTTATCTCCATGAGGCCCTTGACTTGCAAAATAAGCAAAAACCATTTTGAATTTCTTTGACGAAACTTTTGTTTATTGAACATTTAAACAAAGTTAAAAGGTGTTGAATTTTTTGCTTTCTTAATTCTAAAGTTAAAAAATATTGGTTGGATCTTAGTTTACAAAGTTTTGAATTTTCATTGATCGTTTTTTTATTCACGTTTTGACTAATTTCATCCTCACTTTCCTTCATGTGCTTTTATTCTTAAAAGTAATTTAGTTCTGAAACATTTTTTGTTTTAAAAATGTTTGTTTAGAACAAAGATAAAACAATTGTACCACTTAAAACTGCAATTTTCATTCAATTGAAGTGCGTGTCTGTCTGCATTATTTGATCTTTAGAAACGGTCCATGAGTCTCCATAATTAGAAGGATCTTACATGAACAATTGTCCTGGGCACTTAAGGTGGGCCTTTAACTTTTTTTAGGCAGTTAAGGCCTTTGTGTCCATTTCCATGAAAGTGGCTCAAGTACCCTTTGATCTGTCCTGAAGTATCACCGATTCTCCACAAATTGCATCAGCCTTTAAAAATGGACCTCCAAGGGTCTCTTTCGTCTTGCGTGTTAAGGGCCTCCTTGCACACTAATTAAATTAATTAATTAAACGGCCTTCTCTACCAATTTGTGTAGAAACACTCAACTGCACATAGTCAATGCCACTCATTCAATTCCTTGCAGGTTCCTGAGGAATTTATAGGAGTTACTGTAGCTCATGTTTTGGGAATAAGTCTCCGTTGTTGTTTTTGTAGAATATTTTGATTGGTGTTAAATAAGTTGATTAATAATTGGTTTAAAATTTTAAAATTTGGATTTCAAGAAAAAGTCTCTATATCACTTCTGATTAGCCTAAGGATTATCTGCCAAACAAAACACGTCCGAAAGATTTCGCCATTCAACTAACATTTTCTAAAAAGAAGTTGAATTGGTAACGTCGAAATTAGTTTTTGTAAAATATGCATTTTCAAAAATTTTGAGCAGCTACGGAATAGGGTCTAGAAGAGGAACCCCCACAATTAACTAAAATTTTATATTATACTAAATCTTCTAAAAAAAAATTATTTTGAACAACAGGGAACTTAAGCATTGCTCTTGCGCCATTTGTCGCAGCGTTATGTGCTCCTGCGACAATCTCTTGCGCAAAAAACAGCATTCCTTGTTTTAATTAAGTCAAGGCACGTGCTTTAGACGAAAATGATTACCTGGCGTTATGAAGAGAGTTGGCGTTCCTTGTCTTTAGATAATTCACTTGCGTTGCGCTGTCTCGTCGTGACCGTCAAAACGACGTCTCACCATCACTAACACCACCATGTTTCCATTTTTAACGTTTTCTAATTTTTTAAAAAATTTAAAAACTGCACTCCTATTGTTTTGAAAAGTTTATCACATTTGTTCAGAAACAGTCCAACACTCCTTCACATTCGTGTTTCTGACAATTGCACACGGGGGAGAGTTGACCGTGTTGTTGTAATCGCTCACACAACTTGAGAATCGCTCTGTACATCCGGTTGTCGACATTCTAGTCCTGGAAACGTGGCACTTTCACTCGCTACTATTTTACCATAATTAAAAAAATTAATAAATTTGAAAATTAACTTTCAAAATATGCGCTTACGCTAAAAACCCTAAAACCACGCGGACGCAGAGTAGATACAATAGATCACTGTTGAGCGATTTGTTGATTTGGTCTATGTCTATACCGAGAAACCTAAACCGAGAAAGCAAAAACCGAGAAAACCTAAACCGATAAATCTAATATTATGGTTATGGTCGTTCTCGGTTATTATTTTCGGTGTTGATGTTCTCGGTATTGACCTGGTACCATTGATTTTACGTCAAGCGCACAGAGCTCTATTTGATTTGCTAACGTCACTTGCACTGGAGACCCTTTGCTTCCAGGCCTCATTGAGCATTGAATCCATGCAACTTGCACTTAAAAAAATTTTTTTCGCTGTTCCGTATAAAAACTAAGACAACTAAAACTAAATTACAAAAAAAAATCTAGAAATTTAAATTAAAAGCTTTAGCGTAGAAGTAACACTATTTACTGTCACATTATTTATGACATTCTCGACCGCGGCGGTGGCGAGCCGTGGCACGGTGCCTCAGGAACCGTGGTCCAAGTTCTCCGGGCGGTGGACTCGGCGCTGTGTTTTGTTTTAAAATTTTAGAAACGACGCCATACTGCGGAGTGTGGTAGCGGCAGCCCGGAGGGAGGTAGTAGGCAAAGTGGAGGTTCCAGCGACCTGTTTTGAGGTTAGGGCAAATTATCATGTGACGAACACTGATGACGCTGAACGAGTGATCGGCCATTTCGTAGCTGTCAGCTCCTTAAATTAGGTTAACAAAGTAGGTTAACTAGGTAAACAGGGTTAGCGAATAACGTCAATCGTCAGAATCGAATTGGGTTAAATAGGTTGAAATAAAATAAATAAAAAGAAACATTTTTTAAATAACAAAGAACATTTTTTAATCAAACAAGTTTTAACAAATGGAGATCTCAGAATTGAAACTGGAAAGGTTCCAAAATTTCCATGCTCCATCGAAACTATTACTAAAGCGTCGTTGAAACGCTTTGTATTTTTTTTAGAAAACTTCTTGTCTTCTAGTTCAAAATATGAAAATACAACACCTTTTTTCTTAATGAAAATTTTTAACGACATTTTTAAATATCTTGAAAATCAAGTATTGCAGACAAATTTGAAATAAATTTTTACTAGTAAAAGAACACGATCATTCAATTTTTTTTTTGTTTATTCAAGCCGGACAAAGAATTCATTTAATGTAAGCTTAACTAAAGTTGTTTTAAAGTTTAAATAGCTTGTTTATCTAAAAGCTTGTTTAGAACAAGGCGATTAGCTGGGAAATACCGAAAAAAAAAAGAATAAAATTTAGAAAAGATGAAGCTAAGAACTAAGATACCGCTTTCAGCTTAAAAAATGACGCTTTCGGAGTGCGTTTTCGAATGAAATTTAATTTAAACAATTTAAAAAATTCGCGAAAAATGAAAACGATTGTAAACGATTTCCGAAATGCTCACCGCTGTTCTGAACCCTTTAGACTCCCTGAAAACGAATATTTAAATTATTACCGAGCTTTTCATAAGTAAAGCACCGTGAAGCCGAAGAGCAATACATAGGAAAATCGGCCAATAAAAATACCATCTTATTTGTTAGATTTTAAAAATAATCAAACTAGCCCGTTCTAAAATATGATGACCAATTTGCAAAACTATTTTTATAGTGCTTGAGCACCGAGAACTATTTTTGATCCAAGGGAATACATTAGAAAGTTGAGTAACAAGGTTCTTCGGTTTTTCTATTAGTAATTGGTACTTCTTTGTTTGGCTAGTTTTCAATCCTTGAAAACTTATATGATACCTATTTATTATGTTTTCAGCAACTAGGGCTCGAATCCGTTCCTACACAATACTATGTTAATCAGTCAAAGAGTAGCCTTAACCATTGGGCCAGTAACACTTACTGTTAAAGTTTAGACCACGGACGCACGAAGGGCTTTTATATAATTTAAGATAACACTAGTTGTTAATAAAAAATAACTGATGATTAATAATGTACTTAATTGAGTTAACATTAATTAACTGTGATCGAAATTATATTGGGATCGAGCCATCACAACTGCATTAATACTTATTCTCACGCTTGCTTACGAAATTTGTCTTTATGACGCCAATCCTCAGCAAAAAGTGCTGTATTTGAAACCTAGTAATTTTGGTCTGTATAATCAAGTTTTAGAAAATCTTTTTAAACAACTTTTTTTTAAATACAGCGCTAAGTCTCCTTTAAAAGTGCCTTCTTAAGAGCTACTCTAATTTATACGGAGGTCCCTTGATAAGATAATTTAGGATAATCATGCCATAAATAAAGACGGACTAAATAAAGGCAGTGTCTCCTGGACGCCTTACGCAGAGGCGTCCAAGGGCCCTTAAAAATTATTAAAAAAAAACTGAACCTTTGGGAAGACAAAGAGGCTTTGGCCCCACCCATTTGTGTCTCAAACAAAACATGCTTTCTCGGCCGATGCTGGTGTAAGATTAAAATCAGGCTTGCATTTGTAGAGGGCCAATGCGCAGCGGTTTCACGGTGAAAAGCGGTTTTGTCTCCAAAAAACGTTCGAAAAGTACCGAGCGTTTTTAAACTAATACTAATACAAAATAGTGCCAAGGGTCTACGATATTTCAAGCCTTGAAAAGAAAAAGTAAAATAATTTGAAAAATTGAAATCAAAAGATCGTTAAAAAGTACCGTTCGCCTCAGATTCGAACGTATAAATGAGAAAGTAAATAGAAGTACATTTTGTAAATGTCTATTTTAAAAATATTTTTTAGAACAGGATATGCTTGTACTTGGAATTTACGCTTGGTTTACCTGGTGTACTTGACGATGTGTGCATTTATAACCACCGGTGCGGACAGGCCGCGGCGGATACACGTTGAGTCAAATTTTGAGAAGTCGAGGTGAAAGTGGCGGAGAAAGTTCATCAGCCGAAACGTTTTTCGTTTTCCAACGTCACTTTTGACCTTTCTCTTGAACTTTCACCGATAGAATTTTCAAGGCCGACACTCTTCATATTTTTAGCTTTGGCAGGTCGATGACTTCTACTTGACCTCAGCCTTGACGTAAAACTGGAAAACCTTAAACCTTTTACTTTCTCTATGTCCAACTGAAAATAAAACATATTGAAAATAGCAAAAAAAAAACAATTTGTTTGAGCCAAGCCAATCATTTACAAAACAAATAAACAAAAACAATTTTTTCGATTGTTTACTTTTCATTGTAAACATCTAACTAGTTTATTGAACTTGAGAACTAAACTATGAAAGAGCGAAAACCCGGAAAAACAAATACCCCGCGTAAGCAATTTTAGCAGCATCTCTCGTCTGTGAGTTTGAAAATTGAATTTAAATTATATTAGCTTAATTGAATAACTTAAATTAAATAAATTAAATTATTAAATAAATTCACTTAAATAGGCTTGGGCAACCTAGGGTGTATAATTTGTGGTTATTGAATCGGAAACGTCCTCTTAAAGGAGGCTAATAAAAATAATTTACAATTTGTGATCGTTTTTTAAGGGACACTTTATGCAACAGAGGTGAATCGTTTGTTGAGGCAAATGAGACGAAACGACGTTTATTGAGGTCAGGATTCTTGCCTGCTGAGGCATTCAAAGACAACTTGTGAATGGAAAGTGTATCCTATTGTTGCCGTTAAGAGTCAGGGGTTCAGAGGCCCTTAGGTGGGTCCCTTAAGGACTTTGGTATTGAAGCACTTCAATACAGCAATCCAAAGCAGGTAGGAAATGTATTGTAAGCAAATGCTACTCACAACTGCAGTAATCATGGTCGTAACAGTGCCGTAGCTCACTCCAATCGTTATTCAAAAACTACCGTTAGATTCATAACAATTTACTTCCAGAAACCTTTGCTCAGAAACCTTTCTTGACTTTAACACGGAGAATAGCGTCATAAATAAGAATTCAAGTAGGAGACCCTAAAAAGTTTTTTTTTTAAATAAGGCATTTTTGAAAGAAAAGCGGTAAAGTCAAAATACATGTTTATTTACCCAGTACCCAATGAAAAGAAATTAAGATAAATCACTAAGATAAGATATTTCAAAACTTAGGAATCATTGAGGTTTATTTCGACATTTGAAAACAATGGAATTCAAATTTGTAAGAGGAGATACTTTATGGAAGGCTCGGTACATTTTGCGGCTGTAACTGCGATTCGGCTGATCTTTTTCCACGTCATTTTACCTTTATTTCATACCTCGAAAACATCTTTCCCGCCTTTCACCTACACACATTTGTGTTTGTATTACCATTTGTATTAGCAATGTAATTGCCATTAAAGTTACTTGATGAAAGGTTCTGTATTTTTACATGTAAAATTTCCTTCGATTATTAGTGTAAAATTACACATAAAGTTATTTTTAGCAACAATTGCACAATTTAACAGCTATTGAATATTGAACGTTTGAACAAGTACATACACTGCTCAAGAAGTCCATAACTAGATCGGAGGTTCGGAATAACTAGGTTCGGTTTCTTCAAGGTTTAATGAAAATAAAATTGTGAATGATGTTGAAATTAAGCATACAAATCAAGTCTACAAAAGCAACACCTGGAATTAGAATATTAGAATTAGATGAGATTGCCATTCCTCTCAGGGGACACTTAAGGGCCCTGGTTCGGTTGGAATGTTGAAGGGGCCCTTAGCGGTGACACACATCTCAATTATAATCACGTTTTTCCCATTTGAAAAAAGTGCCTTGACTCCAGTGTGTTTGGGAAAGAGATTTTTGGGGTACATTTCCCTTTCGATTGGTTCTGCTCAACCACACTAAATTCCGATTTCCCAAATGCATCTTCTCGCTTAAAAGTGTCCTAAAAGTGGCTCACGTAGATTTTTACTTAATCGTGAACGGAGTGACATTTGATTGATCAGATGCAGGAGACAGTGCGGATGAAGCTTAAGGACACGCTCTCCAACGAATTATAAACCAACAGAAAAAACACAACTCAGTTACCGTGAAAACTGAAATAGAGCCCTTTTAGTTTTGTCCTGGAGTGAGAAAGTTTAGAATTTGAGGCTTATTTTTTCTAGAACGATTTTGTCTAGTTCTGGACAAAATATTATAAAAAGATTATATTATTAATATTATTGCACATTATAGTTTTAATTTCAATGCCGCACAGACTTTTAGCAGTAAATTCGTTAGTGTACAATTAATTAGCCCAAGGTGCCATGTTGCCTTTTTTCACGTTTTATTCTTTTGCAATGGCTTCAGACTCATCTCGGAATTTTTGTAAAAATTAATTTTTTTTACCAAATATTTTAAATTTCAATACAAATGTTCCTCTTTAGTTTTCTAAATTTTAGGTCTTGGATCTGAACCTTTCATCTTGGAAAACCCGGAAATAAATTTCACCCCGATTTTGACCGCAAATTACCCATTTACACAGTTCATTAATGCACAAAGTTTGGTGCCCGTAACCCTTGGGTTCTTTGTAGGATTAAATAAAACACATTAAAATTCGGATATTTTGACATTTGACTCTTGAAAATTTTGAAATAAATTTTACACGGAGTTTAGCCCTAAAGCGCCTCAGGTACCCATGCTACTTATGTGGGTAAGGTGGCGCCTGCAGCTTAAGCGGTTTTTGCCGGTTTATAAAACAGTTTTAATTTTGGGCATTGTGACATTTGACGTTTCATCCTGAAAAACCCTGCAAGAAGTTATCTTTTGCCGTTTGCAGTTTGACCCTAAACATCCCCAGATTACTAACCTCATTCATGTGCAAAAGTGTACGCCTACGCCTCAAGTAGTTTTTGCAGAGTAGGACAACACACAACTAACTTCTAACATCTAGGTATTGTTGCATTTGACCTTTGACCGTCAACCCGGAAGTAAATTTTACCCGGAGTTTGACCGCATACCAACGTAGATGCATCACCATTTGTTTGAAAAATATGGCGCTTGTAGCTCCAGTGGTTTTTTCAGGCATCGATGTCAAACGAACAGAAAAACAATTTTTATGGTATGGATAATAACCCCATTCAAAATTTAATTGAAATGTCTAACAATTTTAATTCAGTATTTGATGGTTTAGGGATTCCGGTTTAAACGGGGCTGCCAGTCGTGAACTGATCCCTAAGTCGCACCCCATTCTTTTTTTTTTCATCGGTGTAGAAGTTGCAAACCTTCAACGGGACTGAGTTTCATGAGAAGCAGTGTTTGCTCACTTCAAAAGTGAGCTCCTCACCAAACCAGTCAATTGAGGAAGAGTAGTTTCTTCCTGTGCGAGAGAGACCGCCGAAATGGTAGATTGCGTTCTCCTTAAGTCCAACTTCCACAAAGACACGTGGGTAGAGTGTTATAATGTACACTCTTGTGTAGACGTCTTTGGCTGCTTTCCTGTCCCAACGGATGTTGACGCAGTCAAATTTTTCCGTTGACATTGTGGGTTCGTAGGTCCTGGACCATCCGCGAGCGTAGGTTCTCATGTAGGTTTCTTGCTTGAAGCTGCTCTTGAGATGATTGGGGTCGGCAAAGATATAGGTCACGGATGAATCCTCGATGGCGAAGCGAGTCTCTCGTACTTTGATTTTTTCGCGTAAAAACTTTCCCCACTGCATTATGTTGTAGTTTGCAGATGCGAGGTGCTTTTCAGCGAAGAATGGGCAAACCTCATAGATTGCGTAGCTGGGTGCAGGCTGCTGCAACTGTTGCAATGTCCGATCCATATCCAGGGTATCTTTCAGTGACGCCGTTGCACTGCCGCTGGCTCGGGTCCGTGAGTACTCATGCTCACCCCCCTCATGCAACGGCGCCACTGAAAATCCAGGTTCGCCGGGGGGTCCACTTGATGGACTTACCCCGGCGGCACTCAATTCCCTGAGTGCTGGGTCCAGGTCGTCAACGGAATGGCTTGAAGATGAAGATTTTTCCATAGTTTTGAACTCCTGTGGACATAAAACAATAAAATCATATAAACTTGCAAATCAAATGAACTTGACAAGATACTTTACAGAAAACTTCGCTAAATGCAATGAGAACACAATCTAAATAATTTATAAAAATGAAAACGAGCACCAAAATTAGGTCCTTACCTTTCGCACGCAAGATTTGCAATGCAGGTCTGTTCGAAAGATTCTGGCTTGCTAAGAAAGAGTTTTCAACCGAGTTGGGCATTTTCCCCAACGGAAAAAAAGATGAATTTAAAAATAACTAGACTTTATATAAAAAACGGAGTTACTGTAGAAATAAAATCAATACAATATAAAATGAGATAGTTTGCATTAATCAATTGGAGATGATACTTTTCACTATATTTTAACAAAAAATTTATACGCGGAAAGTAAACCATGATTTATGAATTTATTTTCGTTTTTATTTAATTAGTGGTAAAATATTCATGTATTTTCAATTTAAACCAACTTTGTTCAACCCCTTCTAAATTTTAACACATTTAAAAAAAAGGATTCTGAAGCACAGAACATGGCAGCACTGCCAACACCAACAGTGTGCTCATGCGCCGTTTAACCAAAGGTATCCCTTGACGGTCTGCCAAAGAAGGCCGCCGCTGGCTAAATCATAGCCTTCTGCTGTTCCCTCCACTTTGCTCTAATGCTATTGCGCATTTTCAGCAAAAGCAAAACTGATTTGATGACGCGCTTTCTCCTTTTCTTGTGCTTTAACTCTGGAGACTGGGCGCTACTTTTGAAGTTTTTTTTTTTTTTTTTTTCGAAGTTATAATTACCGTCAACGCTATCTCATAAGTCATAATTAAGAGGTATCAGAGCGTTTCTTTAGCTATATTTTACATGCGGCAAAACCAACCTTTCCAAAACCGAATTTTATACTCGACTTTAGAACAAGTTTTTAAAACAAAATGTGGTTGGATTTTACTTTACGGCACCCCCGAACTGTAATACAATTAGCTTTTTCTATAAAAAAAAAATTGTAAAATAAGTTTTTCCAAAAGAAATTCATTTTCAAAATCTTTAGAACATTATACAGAATAGAATTGTATATGGTCGATTCACAACAACTGGTATAATGAATTTGACGAGAACTTTCTAGAAATTGTTTTTGAACAACAGTGAACTAGAGCATTATTTTAATTGTATTATTCTCTTAGTCGCTTCGTTAATTTCTCCTGCGACAATTTCTTGCCCTAAAACACCGCATTTCTTGTTTTTAATTAAGTCAAGGCACGTGTTTCAGAGCTAAGTGATTACCTGGCGTTGTTGTTGCAACAAGTGAGTTGGCGTCCCCTGTCTTCAGATAATTCACTTGCGCAAATGGCCGCCACAACGAACCATCACTGAAACCACTGACCACTTAAGTGTCATTAATTTTTTTTTTTAACTTTTTCTAATTTTTAGAAAATGCAAAAAAACTCGTCTCTACTGTTCTAACAAGTTTATTTACATTCAGTCGCAAACAGTCCTGCAATTCTGCACATTTGTAATTCGGACAATTGCACACGGGGGAAAGTTGAACGTTGTTGTAGCCGCTCACAAAACTTAAGAATCGCTCTGTACATCCGAATGTCGACATTCTATTCCTGGAAACGTCAATTTTACTAGCCACAATTTTACCATCAGTAAAAAAATATATTAAATTTGAGAATTAATTTGACGCAGAGTAGAAAAGCGATTCGGTTATTTTACGTCAAGTACGAACATTTAGTAATTCAGACAAATTGCACATGTACGTAAATGTTTCGCTTTTCCGTGAAAAAATATACAGCATTAAATTAATTTTAATCAAGATATGTATTAGTTAAAGTCATTATAGTAATTAAAATTATTAAAATTGAGTGTGGAGTGTGCGTGAGCTGCGGTTCGAGTCCGTGGAGACAGCGGAACTTACCCTGCGTTCCTATTGGGTGAAATTCGCTTTTCTCATTGGCCAATCCGAGCGGAGCTTCTCAGGTCCATTCTGTGCTTGATAATTTGGGCAATTCTTTACAGAACTTGGCTAAAATTTCACACATACATTTTCATATATGAAATTTTTTATGAATAATAATTAATGAAATTTATGAATAATTTTTTACAATTATTGTCAATCGTAATTTTTGTTTTGAAAATTACACTTTTCTACAAAACAGCAAAACGTTTTTCACAATTTGAACTAAAGTAGGACACAACTTTAAAAAGCTCCATTACCCGTGAAACCAATTTATGAAGCGGCTTTGAGACGGTCCGCATTTTTTTGAAAACTTATTTTTCAAGTATAATAGTTAGCATACTTTTCTTAAAATATAAAGATCATTTTTTTAATCAAAATAGCACCCAAAATTTGGAAAAAGTAATTTCTCCATCAAATGAGCATAGTCAAAAAATTTGGCATTGTTTATCTGCAAGATTGTACCAACTCATTAACGGTTTTATTTGTCGGTACATTGGCTAATTTGCACAAAAAATTCAGCCATTTTAAAACGTGCTGATTTCCAAATTGTACTTACTGTGTTCTCAAAATAAATTAAAATGTTGACACAAAAAGCAATTTAACTGAAATTTGATAGTGAAATTCATTTACAGAGCAACGCTGAAATAAAATTAATTGCTCGTGGCGCTCGTGGTGTAGAATCAGGAAATTCTGTATCTATTTGGCACAGCGATGACATAATTGCTTGTCAAAACATCGCTGTAAAATACGACTTAATGATGATCGCCCTTCACAAACTGTGTTTCATGCCCATATTCTTCCAGAAAACAATTTAGAAACCGTGGCTCAAGCCAATTGAAGCATTTCTAGAACAACAAAAAATGCCCAGTACAAAAAAAAGCAGGCACTGCTGTTAGTGGAACTTATGGGGTGTGAAAATCACAAAAATTATCTGATTTCACTGAAAAACTAAAAATCTTACACAGAAATTTTAAAATTTTCTAACATTGAAGGCACGCTGTGAGGGACGTCGATAAAATTTAACTTGCTTCTGTCAATCTCACCATGAGGTCAATGAAACGAATTTAAATTCAGAACAAAACAATGTTGATTTTTGCAAGTTCCATATAGTTTTTCAAGCTTAACATAGTTCGTTCTTGAAATAGTGTAATTGTACACTCCGAAAGTTGATTTTGGTATTGTTTTCGACTTAAAGACACAAATTGCCGCGAAAATTACCTTTAGTGTTCCGGGTCTTCGCGATACATTTTCATTGATTTGAAAGTCATTCTGTGTACAAAAAATGTTGCATTTTCCTAGAAGTACTGTTTTCTAGACCTAGTCAAGTTGAACTTAGTTTTGGTAGGAAAAAGTTTGGAAATTTACTTTTGTTCAGAGACGGGCTTGTTTAACTGAATATATTTTATTTAACTTAAAAACAATTTGCTTGAAATGTAATACTTTTGAATAGCTTACTACAAATCAGAACGATGTGATCTGTAATTTTTAAAACGATTTATCCTCATTGTGGCTCGCAGTGCAAATATCCTATAAATTAAACCATGTGAGCAAAATTAGTTGCTTTTCAGTCGTCGACTGTTTAACAATTAAGAAAAAAAAACTTACCACCATACGAGATACGACTCTGACGTGAAGCCGAAAGCGATAAATAACCTTTTAAAAAAAAATTTTGTTGAGCCTTTCTTTGTGATTTTTTTTAACTGACGTTCTCTTAATGGTTTCGAAAAGAATGTTGCAATGTGAAAATGTGAGACGTTTTTAAATAGCATTTCCTAATAGTCTTTTTTAGCATTTTATATAGGCGTTTTCAGCAGATTTAAAAAATGCACGGAAGTAAGAAACTTTATCACGGGAAAGATTTCTCATTTTCATGAAAGTAGCATATGTGGAGGAGTAACTGCTGTGATTTTTTAAATTTTGAACAGCGATTTAAAATCGTTTGCCAACAACAACATGTCATTCCTATTTATTTTTAAATTTACAAAGCACGATTAACTTAAAATTAAGAAAAAAATTCCCGTAAATTAATTTTCTAAAAAATTTTTTAAATAAAAAATCACAATTTTAGAGGCAACAAAAATAAAACTTTAATTTTAAGTGATGTGTGTAAGTGAATTTTGATGTTGTGAATAATGTATTGTTGCGATTTCTTGCATTTAAAGTGAAATTAGAATGAACACAGTTTTCAAAGCCTCTATATAATTACCCTGCTATTCTAACCTAAAAAAAGATTCCCAAAAAGTTTAGAACGACACACTAAAGCTGCCACAGGATTAAATGGTGGTGTCGAAAAATGAATTTTTGTTACAGGTCGCTTTAGTTACTCAATTGCTTGCAAATTTTCAAAAAAATAAAGTTAATTGAGGGGTAACTGAGTTTCAATTAAAACAGAAAAATGGGAGCCCTTAAAACTTAAGTTTGGTGGCCCTTCACACCTGAATTCGACTTAAAAAATTGAACGATTATTCTCAACTAAAATGTATTCTATCTTGGAATGCTTTTTACGAAATTTTTCTGTACGACGTCAAAATAAGAAAAAAAAGAGCATTGTTTGATTTTAGATATTTTTAATAAGATTTTGGGCAATTTTCACTTTAAATAACTTTTTTTTAATAGCGTGCTAAGTTTCTTTTAAAAATGCCTTTAAAAGATCTCTAATCTATACGGAGGGTCCTTGACAACATAATTTTTGTTAATCATGCCATAAGTAAAGACGAAGAAGCGTAGTCAGTGACTTGTGGACACCTTCCGCAGAGGCGTCCAAGGGCCCTTAAAATTATTTTTAAAAAATTTAAGGGTCTCTGAACCTTTCGGAAGACAAACGGGCCCTGGCCCCACTCATTTGTGTCTCAAACAAAACATCCGATCGGCTGATACTGGTGAAAAATTAAAATTAGGCGCACATTTGTAGAGGGCGATTGCGTAGCAGTTCCGTCTCCTGGAATAAAAAAAAAGCGTTCAAAAAAGTACTGCTCGCATCAGCTTCAAAAAATACAAAGTAAACTTAAGTAAATATCGAATTAAATTTTGTAAAATATTTTTGAAATATTTTTACAGCATGATGTGCTTGTACTTGGAATTTACGGTGGTTTTACCTGGTGTACTTGTCGATGTGTGCATTTCTCACCACCGGGACATACAGTCTGCTGCCATCGCGGCGGATACACGTTGAGTCAAATCAAATTTTGAATAGTCGAGGTGAAAGTGGCGGAGTAAGTTTATCAGCCAAACGTTTTCCTTTTTCCGAGGTCAGTTTTCGACCTTTCTCCCGAATTTTCACCAATGGAATTTTCAAGGCCGAAACTCTGCACATTTATAGCTTTTGAAGGTCGATTACCTCTATTTGACCTCAGCGTTGTTGACGAAAAAACAGAAAATTTGTTCTCAAACGTTGTACATGTCCATTTCCAAGACCAATTGAAAAAAAAAACTTGAAAATAGCCAAAACAAACATTTAGTTGGGGCAAATATACAAAATAGAATAAACAAAAACAAGCTTTTCGATTATTTACATTTCATCGTAAACATCTCATTAGTATATTTAAACTAAAATAGAGATATACCGTGAACTAGAGTACACAGACACATCTACTTTCCATAGTAGCCTAGCCATCTGCCAAACTGAGACGTTTAAGAATTGTTACACTAAATTACGAAAAAAAAATTTTAAGCGGCGTAAAACTCAACTAAATTATTTTTAAATAGATAACATTTGATTTTAACTTAAATTAAAGTTGAACTAGAGTTATTTCATAGATTTTCATAAATTTAAAAGAAAATTGGATTTGATCGAGGTTAACTTGGATAAATAATTTAAATTAAAAAAATTAAATCCTTGAATAAATTAACTGAATTAGGTTTGAGCAACCTAGGGAGTGTAATTTGTGGTTATTGAATTGTCAGGGACCCTTAAGGGACGCCAATAGAAATATTTTACAATTTATGATCCCTTTAATGGGCACTTTACGCAATGGACGTCAATTGTTTTTTGAAGCAAATAAGACAATCATTTGCCTCCCATGATCATTTAGGTCAGGTTTCTTACCTGATGAGGCACTCAAAGACAATTTTTGAATAGAAAATGTCATCCTATTCTTGCCGTTAAGGGTCAGGGTTCAAGAACCCTTAGGTGGGGCCCTTAAGGGTTTTGGTATTGAAGCATTTAAGTACAGGGATCCAAAGCAGGTAGGAAGTGTATTGTAAACAAATACTATTCACAACTGCAGTCATAATAGTGCAGTAGCTCACTCCAATCTATATTAAAAATCTAATGTTAGATTTATAGCAATTGATTTTCAAAATGTGTAGAAACATTTCTTGACTTTATCACGGAGAAGAGCGCCATGAATAAGAATTTATGAAGGAGGTGCTAATAATTTAAAAACATCGTTTTTTCAAACAAAGCATTTTTAAAAGGAAAGCCGTGAAGCCTAAATACATGTTCAATGACCACCCTTTGAAAAGAAATTAAAACAATTTACATTGAAATTTAAAAGTTTTAAAACAGTGGAATTAAAATTTGTATGAGAAGAACTTTATGAAAGGCTCTGTACATTTAAGTACAATTCAGTTACTCCATGTGCTTGCACATAGTTCAGTTTACTTCTACTTCCCACCACGAAAGAACAAAGCGTTTCTCAAGCTCCGCACAAAAAGGAAAATTCCGGCAACCTAAATGTCGTCGCTTTAGAATAAGAAATCTCTGTATACACAACAAATGCAGCTGAAATTAGAATCTGATGTAAAATGAGATTGCCATTTTCCTTGATACACTTGGAATGTTGGGGGCCTTTAAGGGTGACACACACCCAAATTATAATATTTTCCCCATCTTTCCGATTAAAAGTGTCCTTTGTATGGTTCACGGAAATCTATACTTGAGCGTGAAGTGAGTAACAGTTGATTGATGAGATGCAGATGCAGGAGACAGTGTGGATGAGGCTTAAGGACACGCTCTCCAACGAATTAGAAAAAAAAAAAACTCAATTACCGTAAAGTCTCAAACTGAGCCCTTTTACTTGCAAATCGTAAATTTCTCACTTTTGTTTTCTCTGAGCAGAAGCATCCCTTACAGGCACAAAACCATCTACCTTGTACAACGTTCTTGTGACGTACGACTTTAGTAAAAAAAATATACACAGTCATTTAAAAAGGCACTGTGCAAAGTATTCAGAAAAAAATATTTTCAGAGCTTTTTCCAACGTAAGCTCTCATTTCTTTTTTTTACGAGTTTTACTAAAATTAAACAAGCGGAGTTAATTTTTTGATCAATTCTAACTAAATAATTCCTTTTACACAAAACGATCAATTACGTGCGGAATTTAGTAATTCAAGACTTATGCACCATCACTCAAGAAGAAACTCTCTGTACTTACTGAAGATAGGGTAACTTTCCAAAGCTTGTGATACATACCTATTCTATTTCCCTTTATCGAGTGACTTCTAAATTAACTCAATGTTTTTAAAAAATTACAATTAAAATTAATTATTAATTCTTATTACAATAAATGAAAATTCCATCGTGTGTGAAATGGAGATTAGGTTTCTTTCTCTGCTGCAACTGCGGAGTTGGCGGTACGATGCTCATCAACGTCAAAAATAATTTAATTTATTTTTATATTTAATTTAATAATAATTTATCATACAACTCTCACGTGAAGTCGAAAGCGATGATTAACCTTTTAAAAAAAATTCAGAGTCTTAATTTGTCATTTTCAATAAATGACGTTCTTTTCATTGTTAATGTTAATGCGAGAATAATGTTGCATTGTGGAATTGTGAGGCGTTAACACTTTGTCACGAGAATTGATGTACAAATTCACGAAAGTGAGAATTCTAAAAATGGAAGTTTAGAAAATGAAAAAAAGGGGAAAACCCTGAAATCGCTGGAATCCAATTTTGCGGGGATTTCAACCATTTTATTTCACGACTTGTTAAGGAAATTGATCAGATTTTGAAACGAAATCAAAAAAATTTTTAATTCAATGCCCTTCACTTTTTAGGCAGTTAACGCCTTTTCCATCGTTTCATCAAAGTGCCGCAAATAGCCTTTTACCTATCTAGAAGTGATCATCAATTCTCCCACAAATTACATCAACCCTTAAAATGGACCTCCTAGAGTCTCTTTCGTCTTAAGTGTTAAGGGCCTCCCTAGCAGACTAATTAAAGGGCCGATTTACATCTCTGCCAATTTACATAGAAAGACTCAAGTAGTATGAACTAAATGCCATTCGTTTATATCTGCGAATGTCCCCTGAAATACAAATGTTATCTGAAAGATCGGCAGACAGTGACGATGAATTTTTATTCGTGAAAATTTGTTTTTCAATAGGTGATTTGGAATTCGTTTTAAATTATTGAATTTAGGCAATTTAAAAAAATTGATCGTGGGTTTGTATTTGTTCTAATGAATCCATTACACATGATTTTCAAACAAAGCACGTCGCTGAATTTCTCAACCCAAAAGGAATGCAACTAACATTTTCTTAACCAAAATAAATAAATTTGTAACTTAAGAAATTAGTTTTCTAAAAAAAAATTTTTTGTATAGACACGGAATGGAATTGTGTCCGGAAGAGTCGTGCAAAATAACGTACAGTGGAAGAAATAACTGGAATTCGATAATTGACCGAATTTCCTAACAATAATTTTTTGAGAAACAGCGAACTGAAGCATTGCTCTTGCGTCATTTCCTTTGTCGCTGCGTTAAGTACTCCTGCGACAATTTTTTGCGCTAAAATACCACATACCTTGTTTTAATTAAGTCAAGGCATGTTGCTTCAGGGGTAAGTGATTACCTGGCCTTGTGACCTCAACTGAGTAGGCGTCCGCCCCTGTCGTCGGATAATTCACTTGCGTTCAGGGCCGTCACAACGAGTCCCACCATCACTGACACTACTGACTACTTAAGGGCCATTTTTTCGTTTTTTTTAACTGTTTCTAATTTTAAATATTTAATTTTTTAAATTCAAAAACTGCACTCCTACTGTTCTCATTGGCAGTGTCGGTCAAGTGGTTAGAACGTCTGTTTCTCTTCACTAGCCAGCATGAGAACGGGGGTTCAAATCCCCCGATCAACCACAAAAAAATTTTCACTGTTGATGTTTCCGTTAAAGGAATTACTTTGCCTTTGACTACGGGCATGCCCGTAACTCCGTGAAGTAGGCATACGCAGACAGAGAATATTGAAATTTCCTGATAAGGTTTCCCAATAAGTGTTAAGCTAATCCTAAAGACAACCTTCACTTGCAAAGTCACCTGCGGATATCAGGCAAAAACTACGGCCGTAACTGATTTGAGGTTGGTGTCCTCGGCCTTTGTGCTTTAGGCCCGTAAAACAGCGGAATGCTACGGATAGTCGGTTGTGCCTGCTTGATGACAACATCTATGCTAATGAGCTCCTAGTCCTTACCACATCCCTACTATTAATTTCATGTTGACCATCCGCTCTTCGGGAATGTCAAATAACAATTACTTACCTTTTACTCCTACTGTTCTAAAAAGTCTATTGACAAAATTTCCGGACAAAAATATACAGCATGAATAACATACTAATTGTATTAAGGTTAGGAATCATAATAATAATATAATTATATTAATAATAATGCTCATTGTAGTAATTAAAATTATAAACATTTTTATTTAAAATTTTTTTAAATACATTGGAATAAAAACATTAGAACAAGGCTACACGATACAATATTTTTTATTAGAATTTTGGAAATAAATTTTAAATTTTTGCAAGGCTTTTGTCTGGTTCAAAATGTTGTTTTAGCCTGCACAAAGAGGGGTACAAAATTACAAAAAAAAAGTACAACTTTAAATTAAAAGCTTAGCTTATAGTAACCTTATTAACAGTCAAATTTTTCAAACGGTTTTTTCCGACCGCGGCGGTGAGCCGTGGCACGGGTCCTCAGAAACCGTGCTCCAAACTCTCGTTTCACAGCCGTTGATGTCTTCGCAAGAGTGCTAGGCACAAAACGCATAATTCGTTCCGAAACCAAATTTAAGGTTCTAAAATCGTTGTAAAATACCGTGAGATTATAAATCATCGCCCAGCGCCGTACTTGAATGGGGTTAAAAATCGGTTGGAGGAACGGGGTACTACACCTTATTGTTAGAAAAAAAATTACCGTCAGTTGCCAACTTTGTGCCAGGAATGCTTTCGCAACTGCATACCTACGATCCCACGGTGTTGTTGCAACAGTTTTGACACTGACCGTGACCGTTGCACAGGAGGCACTCGCTCCTGTCAATGCACTTCTCTCCGTCAGGAGCGACTTGAAAGCCCAGTGCACATGAGCACTGGAAAGAGTCCAGCTTGTTGGAGCAGATTTCAAAGCAGCAGCCATTGTTGTTTGAGCATTCGTCCACGTCGCGCCGTTCTCTGGCTTATAGCTATCGTACCATTCACACGTCGCTTCACCCACGGCGTCGTCAACTTTGTTGCAAATTTGGTCTCACTTGCTGCACTCCGTTCCTGAGCTGCTTAGGTTCCCTGAAAACGAACCTATAAATTAGTATCGAGCCTTTCAAGAGGTAAGCACTGTGAAGCAGAAGTGCAATGTAAAGACAATTTGGTTCCCAAAAAATTTAAGTTTGTTTTACCGTCCGATTTGTATACATTTTATTTGGTAAAGCTTCAGCGCCGAAAACTATTTTGAATAAAGGAATTGTCGTCAAAATTAATTGTTGAAAGTTGACTTGGAATTGGTTTGCTAGTTTTTCAATATTTTGAAATCGTCAAAAAAAAACTTTTTTTTACACTCGAACCAACTCCTGTACTATCACCTTAAAAAGAAGCCTTAATCATTTGGCCATGAACGCGTAATACTGAAATTTTGACTACGGACGCACAAACAGCTTTTGCATAAGATAAGATGTTATCATAACTTATCATAGTTAATTAATGTATTGAACAGAATTAATGAAAATTAACAAGCAGAAAAAAGTACCTAGAAACTTCCACCTAGAACTAGGGAAGAAACTTTTTGTGATTGATTCATATCAAATTTTTTATACCATGCCAATCCCAGCAAAACAATCCATAATTTCATAAAATTTTGCCCGATTAATGAAGTTTTGAACAATCTTTTTTGAAGAACTTTTTTTTTCTAAATCAAGTGCTAAGTCATTTAAAAATGCCTTTTTGAGAATTGCTCTACTTTTTAAGGAGGGCCATTTGATGAGATAACTTTTGATAATGATACCATAAATAACGGCGGAGTAGCATAGTCAGTGACTCCTGGACGCCGTACGTAAAGGCGTCCAAGGGCCCTCAAAATTATTAGAAAAAAGTCAAGGGTCTCTACAGAACTACTACTACAGAACTACAAAAAGTACTGCTCGCTTGTGCTCGCTCTGCTTACGAAAAAAGAAAAGAAAGTAAACATAAGTACATATCGAAGTCCATTTTTTTTTGTAAAATATTTTTGAAATATTTTTAGAGCAGCATGTGCTTGTACTTTGAATTTACGGTGGTTTTACTTGGTGTACGTGACGATGTGTGCATTGATAATACCGGTGCGGAGAGGCCGCGACGACCGCGCCGAATACACGTCAAGTCGAATTTTGAAAAGTCGAGGTGAAATTGGCGGAGAAAGTTCACCAGCCCAAACGTTTTCGGAGGTCAGTTTTCGAGCTTTCTCCAGAACTTTCACCAATAGAACTTTCAAGGCCGAAACTCTGCACATTTTTAGTCTTTGCAGGTCGATGACCTCTATTTGACCTTAGCGTTGTTGACGGAAAATGGAAACTTTGTTTTCAAACGTCGTACTTTCTCAATATACAACTGAAAAGAAAAAGTCTTGAAAATATCCAAAATTTACAATTTGTTTGTGCCAAGTATCATATACAAATCAAAATAAACAACATCAAGTAAATCGAATGTTGACTTTTGATTGTAAACATTTAATTAGTAAAATTTAAATTTAACTAGAGAGCTGAATAATGAATTAGAGTTGGTAAACGCAGATGAAATTGTAGGCGTGTTACCTTCCACCGATCCAGTGGAATTGGAACAATAAATGTAGGCATTTTTTGTAAACGGCATAAAAATTCAAATTCAGTATTTTAAATTAGATTACATTTAATCTTGAACGTAAACTAGAGTTATTTCGTAGATTTTAATAGATTTCAAAGAAAATTGAATTTGAACGAGGTTAACTTATAAACAACTTACATTAAATTAAAGAATCAAATGAATTAACTTAATAGGCTTTGGCAACCTAGGGAGTGTAACTTGTGGTTATAAAGTGGAAATAAACACAAACTGAGAAAACTTTTGTGCTGCATTCTGACTTAATAAATTTTGTAAACGGCGTAACACTCATCGCTAAATTTTGTACATTTGAAAAAAAAATTATATTGGAATTTCGTCCTAAAAACCTAAATAAATTGGATGCAAATCGTTAAAATTAACATTAAAGCTCTATAGTAGATCACGAGATTGGATTTGGTTAAATTAATTTAAATATGTTTGGGCAACCTAGAGCCTAACTTGTGGTTATTGAATCTTCAGAGACCCTAAATGACCGCTACTAGAAATAATTTACAATTCATGATCTCTTTAAGGTACACTTTATGCAATCGAGGTGAATTGTTTGTTGATGCAAATGAGACGATCCTTTGCCTCAACCATGATCGATCATTGAGGTCAGGATTCTTCCTGCTGAGGTATTACGATTTCTGAATGTAAGTGCATCCTATTGTTGTCGCTAAGGGTAAGGATTAATGAGCTTAGGTGGGGCTCTTGAGGGCTTTGTTCTGAAGCTCTTCAACATAGTGAGATTCAAAACTGGTAGGAAGCGTATTGTAAACAATTGCTAGTCATAAACTGTTGTAATCATAGTTGCAGGAGTGCCGCAGCTAACTCCAATTTTCATTTAAATCTACCGTTCAATTCATAGAAATATAGAAATTGATCAGAAACTATTGTTGAGTGTATCGCGGAGAATAGCATCATGAGTAAGAGTTTACGAAGGAGGTACTACTAATTTAAAAAAAATCGTTTTTTTAAACAAAACATTTTTGAGAGAAGAGCGGTAAAGCCAATATACATGTTCAATGCACCCATTGAAAAAAAAAATTAAGCTAATTTACATTGTATTTCTTCAAAAAGAAATAATGTATTTGAGGTTTATTTAGAAATTTGAAATCAGTAAAATTTGTATGAGAAAATACTTTATGAAAGGCTTTGTACATTTTTCGGCTGCAAATGTATTTCGATTGCTCCATTTGGCTGCACAAACTTCATTTTACCTTTACTTTATACCTAGAAAAAGGAAAATGTACAATTTATACAACTACAAAGATAGTGTTTTACGCACCGTTAAATTATATTTATTTTGTACAACGTATAAGTTAATCAAAAAAATCTTAGTTCGACACTTTTACACATTACAGAGCAATTCTCAAACTCCGCACAAAAAGGAAAATTCCGGCAAACAAAATGACTTAGCTTTAAAATAAGAAAGGCTTTGTATACACAAACATGCAGCTGAAATTCGAATTCATATAAATTGAAATTGCCATTATCACAGGACACTTAAGGCCCTAGATACGTTTGGAATGTTTAGGTGGGGCCCGTAAGGGTGACCACACCCGAATTATAATCACCTTGTTCCCAATTGGGAACGATGCCTTGACTCCTGTGTTTTGGAAAGAAATTTCAGGGGTACAATTCTTTTCCGATTGGTTTTGCTCAACCACACCAAATCCCAATTTCCCAAATGCATCTTCCCAATTCAAAGTGGCCTTTGTATGGACTCATGGAGATTTGTAAGAGAGCGTGAAGAGGGACAGTTGATTGATCATATGCAGGAGGCAGTGCGAATGAGGCTTAAGGACGCGATCTTCAACGAATTAGAAACGTGTCAGCAAAGCATAACACAAATTAGTTGCCGTGAAAGCTCAAGCCCTTTCAATTCCATCAAAAATTGATTTAGATAAAAGCGGAATTGGATGGTCCGCACAAAAGTCCCCTAAAAAGCGTATTTTACGTTCCGTTTCCGTACAAAAGTAGAAAGTCGTGGAAAGTAAATGTCGCTGTTTAATAAGACTGTAAGCCATAAGGCTCTGGATTGCATTTTTTCCCGGAACGATGCTAAATTTTTTACGCTTTGATAACTAGGAAATAAAGAGGAAATATGAAAAAAATAACGTTCTGTACATTATAGCTTCAACAAGTTTTTGTTGCAAATTCATTAGTGTATGGTCAAAATTGGAAGGTTTGACATTTAGAACGGGAGTTGAACCACGTGCATTTCATCAATATCTGTGCAAACTCACCTCGGTTATTCTGTAGATATGTTTTTCAAATATTCCAATCTTTTACAACAATTGTTCCTTTTTAGTTTTTTAAGTTTTAGAAAAAAGAATTGGAATTCTTTTAAATCAAACTTTAAGTTTAATTGATTTCAGGCTCACCCATATCAACATGTACATGCTCGTTCCATGATACGTAGTACTAGCTTATTTTAAGTTTAAATTTATGTAAAATACGGATTTATTAGTCAAAATTATTAAAGGCTAGAGTTAAATTAAAATTAGGTCAGATTAAGGAATTCTCTTAAATCAGTTTTTGTCTAATTTGGTCCTCGAGATTAGTACAAATATTTACACGGCATGAGATATTTTACCCAATAGAAAAATGAGATCTATGTGAAATTTTACGGTACTTTAGAAAACGTCACTAAAAAGCCAATTCCGAAAAGGAGCCCTTATTCCCTGAGACACATTTTTCTCTCAAAGCAATTTTGCTAATGGATTAAACGGGCATTTTCTAAACTGTCCCCATTTTCAAGAAAAGTAAAATCGCATGTGAACTTCACATTGTGAAGCATGAAGAATTAAGTAACAGATGCTTCACAAAGTCAATTTTTTTAAGAAAAAAAAACATGAAAAAGTGCTCAAAATCTATTCCCTAAATACCTTATTCATTTGTCAAAATCACACGTAACACGTCTAAAAAACGACCCCCTTCAACTTCTATTCAAATGAAATGACTCATCATTTTTATGAAAAGAATATTTTTCAAATGAGTCTTGTATAAGTGAATGCAATTAATAATCGTTTCAGACTTCAGATAATTTGCCTACTTTTACAACTTTATAGATGCAATATCACATTACTTATCTTAGCAAAGTACCTAATGATAATGAATTTTGACAGAAAATGACATTCTTGTATAATTACTAAACAGAACGCCAACAGAATTTTAGTGTGTGCTTCAATAGAAAATGGGCAGCAAATAATAAAGAAAAAAATGAGTTGACATGTTTATTAGGAGGTGAAAATTGAGTTTGTATTCATTGTTTTTAGTTTTCGAAAACGTGTGTACTCCAAAACGGAGACAAATACAATTTTCGTAATTGAAACAAAATGGGGTGGGACACCCTGTAACAAGCATAAAAGCGAACCTAGCGAAAGTGAATTTTAAATTAATTCAGTTTAGTCAAGTAGTTTGAGCCCACGCAAAACCATCACAAATCACTTTCCTTAAAGAGAACCGCGCACAACTCTAATAAATAAAGCAAAGCGGCTTTGTCACTTGTCAACAATTGCAGGAGACTTAATCTAAAAAATTTCTTGAAAATCACACAAATCACAGGAATGACTCCAAGGGATGCAATATAATGATTTCTTCAGGAGGGAACTCTTCTAACCAAATTTGGCCCTTGATGTCAAAACGTTTTGGCCAAGTGTCATTCTGCTTTAACTTCATACCCTGTCCCTTCACAGTCATTCGAAAGGGCCCTGTCACTGCCAGGGTTCATGTCATGCCAAGGGCCCACTACTTTTTATGGTCTTTAACTTTTCGGTAAAGCGTCACAGGGTGCACGGTAGTTTGGAAATTGACAAGGATGATATTCTGGGAGTGAAGGGCGAATTGGTTGGGTCGTAAAGCTCGCCCGTTTTCCTAATTGTTTACTTTCAAGACAAATTGTAAATTGATCAGCCACGTTTGTTTTGCGTAACCAGAAGCAGCCCTTACAAACACAAGGCCGATCTAGAACAGGAGGACCCAGAAATTGAAATTAAAATCTTTCTGCCTTAAGTCGGGCTGGTGCGGCTTTATAAGCATTTGTGAATTACAATACAGGGTGATTCATAAGTAGGTCTCGGTATTTGAAGACCGATAATTAAAAAAGTTATCGGTCGATTTTTGTTTTC
>JAQFYP010000212.1:0-29455 GCA_034694865.1 Bilobella braunerae
TCTTCTCTAAAAATAAAGTAACGAGTTATAAGTGCGTATCAATTTGTTCGCACTTCAAGTTAGCGGTTTCTAAAAAAGTCGTTGTTACCAGGGCCAACTCGCAAATTTTGAAATAAATAAACTGCCAACTTCATTGAGACGGACTATAAGTAACTAAAGAAAAACAATGCATAGGGCACGCAATTGATAACAAAAAATTAATATAACAATAGTATTAAAAAACTCTCCTTCTATTGCTTTGAATTTTGAGTCGCAGAAATTCCAAGCACACGTCCTTGCACCTCCACGGCAGAATGAAAACTATTACAATATAAAATCTAGCATTGCAATAATTGTTTCGGTCAAGTCTAATATTGTATCACAAGACCCCTTTTCTTATTAGCTCTATTAACCGATAGGAATCTAAGTTATAGCAACCTTACTTTATAGGAGATGTAGTTTCCAAACCTTGACGTTGAGAGAGCAAGTATTTGGAACGTTCAGCCGGTAGTTAGAAGATTACGTAGAACGCACTTTGGTTGTAAGGCAAAGTAAAAAAAACTACGCTAACAGTATTCCACTGAAAGCAACTGGGTGAATAGTGAAACGTTATTGCAACCAAATTTCATTTAACTTTAAATCAAGAACACTAAGACTAAAGCTGGAACAGTAAGGAGATGTTGTCACTTCAAGGTTTATTTTACGACTGATTCAAAAAAATTTCAACAAGCTACTCATATACACCTGTTTTATCCGTATTTTAACAAGCAAGAAAACTTAACTAATAACTGTTTGAACAAAACCTTAACGTATGCTAAATTATTAACTTATCTCACACTATGCTAACCCTTAGTTTACCATCAATCACCTTCCTAACAAGTAACTTCTTAACAATTGACTTCCTTTCACCTAGTTTCCATCACGTAACTTCCTACCATGTAACTTCCTATTATAAGGTAGCTTTCTGTTAGGTACCTTCCTATCAGGTAGCTTCCTATCAAGTAGCTCCCTTCCAAATAACTTCTCAAGAAGTAACTTCTCCAAAAAGCAACTTCATAAAAAGCGACTTCTCAAAAAGTATCTTCCTAACAAGAAGTTTCCTAACAAGTAATTATACCGTAGTAGGCTATCCCATAATTACATTTAAGATCCATTTTGCTTTAAAGACAAAATAGTCAACCTCAATTTTCGCTATACACTCAAATCGATTAACGTGAATTGACATGTAAAATTATGTAAAAACAAAGATAAACTTACATTTTAACAATGGGAGTCAAATCTCAATTTGTCCTTTCACACAAAAATTAAATACAATTAATCCTACTACGACCATTTTTGCTAGTGTAAGATAAATATTGTTTATTTTATTAAATTTTTTTAAGTTCAAAAGGAGCCATACAAATTCAATTACATTAGTTGATATATATAACTCTAGAATAAATTTGTACATGGTAAACTTTGCATCTTGCAATTAATTTTAACAAAGGTTTCGTAAACCTAGTTGCTTTAAGGTGGGGCATTTCATTATAAACCTAACTTGCACAAATAATTTGTTTGCTATTCTAGTAAACAAAGAATAAACCATACTATGTTTAAATCGGTCAACGCATTCAGAGGCAATGGATGCTGTATTATTTAGATAGGATGTCAGGCTTATAATTGATGCAAATGTAATCTCCGTACTCAAATTCTTGCAGTTCAAACCAACCCTTAACTGAGATATATTTCAACAAACCCTCGACGTATGCCCTTCCTAAGCGCAAATGATTGAAATTCCCAATACATAGCAACTTGTTACCGCTTACTTTTGTAACGTTCAACACACCATCTCGAACCAATCCAAAGGCATAAAAACTAATTTGGTAGTTATTTTTGGCGTTATCCGCTACGAGACGCAGGAGCGTTTGCATTACAGAAGCAAATGTTGTTTTCATTGATGCGTAGGCATATCCTAGCCCTGCCAAGACGATTATTTTATGGGGCGATCCTGGAACAGCACTAAATGTCCCATACGCCTCAATTGGCACAAATTCATCGTTGTCGTCATCCGCATCATACTCAGTTTTTGCTTCGGAATCGGCGTAAGACTCCGCAAACGAACCCGGTTCAGTGACATCTAAGGAAGTCGTTTTCTCAATGGCTTGTCCCATCTTGATTTCATTGATAGTGCTACAGAACAGAAGCAAACAACTGTATAAGAAAATTTCTATTTTCACCACCGAGTGGACGAGTTACTTACGCCTCATAATTAACAAGATTGTTGTGAGTGACCTCTTTCAAAATGTGCACCGGGAGCAGCTTTAGAAATTCAGAGAACGTGTTTGTTTCCATTTCTTGTTCTAGACCAAGTTTTAGCCCTCTTTCTCTGCATAAATAAATCACGGGCAATAGGCCACAAATGATAAACTATACGCTATTATTGGATATTGCATACTTCCAACTCCAACAAATACAGTTCATAATATCAAAATTACCTTACCTTTTTGTTATTACAATGCTTTTCTTCATGTAGAGAAACTTCAAACAGAGGTGATAGTTACTATAATTAAAATACAGCCAAATAAAGTTCAATAACAACTAATTTCAAGAACGATTGAAAACTACTTCCATCTTTAGAACGAGTAAGATAATGACTGATATAATTCTGTAAGAGTACCTTGCATACTCAAAGCGAAATTCAAGGTGTTCAAACTTAGGTGTAATGATTCAGTAAGCAAGCTCAAGACGCAAACGTATATTCTTATATACCAGCACCGTTTAGAGTGGTTGAGTGCAAGATAGACTGTAGTAGCTCCTTGTCAGTGTCTAGAAAGAAGTTTATTGGAAACCTTAGTGTGTTTCTTGAAGCAGCCGCTGCTGCATGCCTTTTCACTATGGCCTTTGACGCGTGTTAGGTTAGGTTTAGCGTTTTAGGCGTTCTATGATAAATTTATGCAATACTGAAATCAAATTTTCATCAAATTCGTGTTAAAATATAAGTTTTGACGATTATTACAAACTAACAATGGTTGAGCTTTTTGATACGAAGGTTGTTCTTTTATGGTGAAAGGTCAAAGGTCAATGCCCAAATTTTAACGTGTTTTATTCAATCCCAGAAAAACCGCAGGGGCTAGGGCCGCCATATTTAGTACTTAATTGAGGTCTGGAAATGGGGTGATGTAGGTCAAATCGCCGGGCAAAATACACTTCCGCTTTTTCCAGGGTCATAGGTCAAAAGTCAAATTCTCAAGTTTTAACGTGTTTTATTCAATCCCGTAAAGACCGCTGGAGCTACAGGCACCAAATTTGGTACACAAGTGAGGGCTGGAGATTAAATTGCGTGGCTAAAAGTTACTTTCGGATTTACTATGTTGAATGGTCAAATGTCGAAATACGTAAAACTATACGTGTATAAAGATATCCTGCATAAACCGCTGGAGCTGCAAGGTTTAGGTTAGGTTTAGGTTTAGTAGTAACCCACGGTCAACGATTAAATGTGGCTAAAAGTTTAATTTTGATACTTTCCGTGTACAACATTCCATCACTATTTCACTATTAGAGCTACAGGTGTCCTATTTTCCAGTTAAAACAGGTAGAAAATAAATAGGGTCAAACTCGAAATAGAAACTTGATTTAGATCACATTAAGCAATATAATGACTTGGATAGCTCCAGACTTTGGGGACATCGGGACGGCTTAGGTTAGGTTAGGTTAGGTTAGGTTTAGGTTAGGTTAGGTTTAGGTTTAGGTTTTCGGGACGGCTTAGGTGAGCGTCGCGAAGCGAAGCGCCACAGCTAGTTTCTAATATAACTAGCCAATGTAGCTTGTCCTAGGAGAGGAAGGTTTTGACTTTAATTGCTTTGTTCCGTTCATCTTTCTCCCATATTTCGATACTCTTGTCTGACGCTGGGTAAAGTGTATCATTTATGGAAAAAGGTGAGAAAAGCCTTGCATTTCTCTCAAAACAAAGCGAGAAATATAAATGAAAAAAAGTCCAGCCTAAACCTAAACCTAACCTAAACCTAACCTAAGTTAAATTATAGGATAACAAATGCTTCTTCCGAAAACAAATTCCCAAAATAATTTTTTAAAAGACTTCAAATTTTATCAAGTTTAATTTATTACAAACCTGAGTAATCTAATACAGTTTATTTACAAAAGCTTCAACATGGACTACTGCACTAAAAGAAATATAACAATACATTCAATTGTAACAAGGTCCCGCTAAACAATTTAATTAATTCAAGATAGCACAGTTTATTATAGACTTTTTAAACAACAATAAACAACAATCTAACAATCATAGTAACAACACTTTTCTAAAAACAATTAGTATCAGAGTCACTGGTATCAGAGTAACTGATATCATTGTCACTGGTATCTGATTGAGTTGACTCCGCATCATAAGAAATATTGTTAGGCTTAAATTTAATTAGGAAATGCTCTCGGATTTCAAAATGTGTCAAATGATATACACCTTGGGTAACTCCGTTAAAAGAAACTGACCTCAACAACCCCTCGATGTATTTTTTGCCCAAAGGGAAGTTTTCAAAATTGCCAGTAACTATATATTCCTTATCACTCACTTTGGTTACATCCAATTCTCCATCTTTAATGCTATCGACGGCAAAAAATCCGATATGGGTAACTCCTTGATTGTTCTCGGCTAAGTGTTGAAGTAGTGTCTCCATTAGAGAGGCAAATCTCTTCTTCTCAGATGTCATGTATCTATTGCCAGCGGTAACACGCAGTTTCCTTAGGCATCCTTCTACGGCTTTAACATCCCCCACCACCCCAGTAGCATCATATTCATCGTGATCCTCTTCGCCGTCCGTACCTGGTTCCGAATCGGATTCCAATTTAGACGTTAATCCTGGGTTCACATTGTCCAAAACTTTAACCGAGCAAGATGTCGCAAAGACCTCATCATCTTCGTCGTACTCAGTTTCTGCTCCGGAATCGACATAGGAAGATTGGGGTGAGGATGGCGGACTTAAAATTTCAGCGTTTTGAGCACACCTTAGTTCATAGATATACACTGCTTACAAAATGCTTTGTAAGCAAATTCTCATTGACCAAAACCTAAGCAGATGAATTACTTACGCATCGTTATTAGCAAGCTCACTTGCAGTTACTTGTACCGAAACATCTACTAGGAGGCTTGTTAGGACAACGGAGCATTTCTGGGCTTCCATGCTTAGTTTCAGGCGAGGTTGAGTTCCTGAGTAGGAAAAGACAAAAACAAACCTAATATCGTTTTGCAGTTAGTAGTTAGAACCTAAACGCATGCATGATGTGTATGGCATAACATACAAATAATGACAAAGACAATATGTCCAAACTTGCCATGGTCACTAAAGTGTCAAATCCATGCCCTTTTGTCACAATACCAATAAAATCAAGCTTACCAATTGTATTTGAGGCGTCTTCCTAGAAGCTGTTAATGTTAAATTCAAGTTGCCGAGTTTCACGAACTTCAGATCCTTCAAGAACAATACAAATAACCAGATTCAAAAATAATTGAAAAAATTACTTCTACCTTCGAGCGGAATTAAATTACAAATGAAAAAATTATAGCAGATTTTTCAGCCTTTTGTCCTCAAGGAAAGACCAAGGCGAAGGCCAAGGCGGTTAGGATTAGGTATGAAATCGTTCTCAAGGCGAGGCCGAGGCGGAGGCCAAGACGGTACTCAAGGCGATACTCAAGGCAGTAAAATTTATGAGTCTAAGAAATCGTTCTCAAGGCGAGGCCAAGGCGAAGGCCTAGGCGGTACTCAAGGCGATACTCAAGGCGGAAATATTTGTGAGTCTAAAAAATTGTCCTCAAGGCGAGGGCGAGGCGAAATCCGAGGCGGTACTCAAGGCGGAAAAATTTATGAGTCTAAGTAATCGTCCTCAAGGCGAGGCCAAGGCGGACTTGCCGGCAATAATTCAGGCAGCAACACTATTGAAAATTTGAAATTAATAAAATTAGCTTCAAAAATGTTGGAGAAATGAAAATTTGACTCACCAAAGGTACCTGTGAGTGCATTTGCATCACACCTCAAATCCACCGCCAGGGTAATCTCTTCACCCCTTTGACCGTATTCCGACTCTTTTCTCTCTCCCATTACATACAACTGATGGTGCAAATGCACACACAGGTATCTTTATGCTGTTTTTGCAAGCCTATTGTAAAGAGGGTACGCAAATATTACTACCCCTACCCGGGTTAATACAGTAAGACTTAACGCAAACAACTAAACAGAGGGGTTCAAAAGTAATGGCAAAAAAAAGGTTAGGTTACGGTAGGTCTAACCCAAAACCTCTCTGTACCTAACCTAACCTAAGCTTTTGTTGTATTTCGGTTTCCAAGGAACCTTGACTTGGACTATTGTGCTTACATTTGGCATAAACAAATACATTAGAAAAGGCATATAAACAATGAAAAACAAAAGTAACAATAGTTTGAGTGGTATGTCTGGTAAACTGGAAGAGATGGCAAAATCTTCACGATCATCTAATGAACCTAACCTAAACCTAACCAAAAACGCAACAAAACGCTAACAAAAAAGTGATACGAGTAACCTAGTTTTTCACAAAAAAAGGTCAAAATTTTCTAGCATTTGTTCACTACAATAAAGTTTTGCCAAGAAAAAATTCGTCGGAAAGTCAAGAGCTCTATGCTACAGCCTAAAATGAAAACACGTAAAATACAGTTAAAGGGCCCCAGGTCCTTGCCGACACCAGCTCAACATTCTGTGTCATTCGTGGGAATGCCAGATGGGGAGCTGGATAACCGATTAAACAGGTCAAAAAAATTTCTTTCCAAAAACACAGAACTTCACTCACTGGGGTCACTTTCAGTCCAAATGAAAGGCAGGAAACGGCGTGGGCGATATTTGGGCTTACAAACTTCACTAACATCGTTCCCAAATTTTAACCCAAAACATAACCACGCCTTAATTCCTGTAACTTTTGACGTGACACCTTCAAGTGGTGGATTCCCAAAATCAGGAAATAATAAAAAACCAGACACACATGTTGGTTTGGTTCACGTGGACAAATTTTTGAACAAGGTAGTTTATTACGACAATTCTACCGATGACCGCTTTGCGGAAGCAGTAGTTACTCTGGTGATTCCCGAAATCAAAAAGAGTTACCCTGGTATCCAATATTCAAGGAACTTAGAGTTTCAGCAAATGAGAACAGGATACCCCAACTCATGCTCTTTAACTTTATTATGGCTTATTCAAACGTCAAAAAGGTGGGTTCTAAACAGCAATCTTCCACCTATTCCATCTTGGAATAACTTAGAACAAATGCGTGTTTTTTAAATAAAAAGTTTCAACTAAAAATACTTATAAATAAAAAATACAAACACAAAACCAACAAAAAATATAAAATACATAAAAACAAAAAAAAACACACAAAAAAAAAACACAAAAAAAAACACAAAAAAACAAAACACAAAAAAAAACACAAAAAAAAAACACAAAAAAACAAGAAAAAAAAAGAAAAAAGCACAAAAAAACCTAAACCTAACCAATAAAATAAAATAAACTACCTGGCGGCCTTCCAGGCGATACTCAAGACGCCAAAACTTGGGTGTAACAAATAATCTGGCAGGCCAGCCTCCGGCGCAGGTACAAGCAGTAATACTTTCCAATCTGCAAGGGAATTCTCCAGAGAAAATCTGTCAGGTCTCCGTTCTTCAACTTGAAAAACCAGGGATTATCAGAGGCTTTTGAAAAGGTACAGCTAGGCGGCATTCAAATAGCTAACGTGATCATACACTATCTCCTCTATGCAGACGACCTAGTACTAGGTGCCGGGTCCCATAAGTCTCTCACACGCAAAACCACTATTGCCTCCAACTTATTCAAATCTATGCTGAAATCTAGAGAAAAATGTTGTTCACTTCTCAAAACGTGGTAGAAACCCAAGCTTAGAGAAAATTTTCTGGAGAAGGGTTAAAATTGACTCTACAAACAAATAGGTGTCACATTTTTCTCAACTGGAAAGTTCACAAATCACGTAAAACAAGCAATCAACAGTCTTGCAGCTGCAGCCGCATTGAGGTCAACCAAAAAATTCAATTTTTGTTTCCACTTGGAAACGTTTATAAAGCTGCTCCAGTCAATACATCACTCTACTCCGGCGCCAGCTAAGGCGGACTTTCCAACAATAATCAAGGCTGCAACACCTGGGTTCAAGGAGTTCTCAGCCGACCAAGCTCAGGCGCCGGCCAAGGCGGACTTCCCGGCGATACTCAAGGCGGCTAAACTCAAGTTCAAAAATTGTCGAGCCAACCAGGCTCCGGCTCCGGCCAAGGCGGACTCTCCGGCGCTACTTCAAGCAGCAAAACTTTAGGTCCAAGGAGCTTTCAGCCGACCAGGCTCCGGCGCCGGCCAAGGCGGACTTCCCGGCGATACTCAAGGCGGCTAACCTTAGCTTCAAAAATTGTCAAGCCGACCAGGCTCCAGCGCAGGCCATGGCGGTCTTTCCGACGATACTCAAGGTTTCAACACTTGGGTCCATAGAGTGTCCAGCCGACCAGGATCCGGCGCCGGCCAAGGCGGTCTTTCAGGCAATACTCAAGGCTTCAACACTTGGGTCCAAGGAGTTTTCAGCCGACCAGGCTCCGGCGCCGGCCAAGGCGGACTTCCCGGCGATGCTCAAGGCGGCTAAACTCAGGTTCAAAAATTGTCGAGCCAACCAGCCTCCGGCTCCGGCCAAGGCGGACTCTCCGGCGCTACTTCAAGCAGCAAAACTTTAGGTCCAAGGAGTTTTCAGCCGACCAGGCTCAGGCGCCGGCCAAGGCGGACTTCCCGGCGATACTCAAGGCGGCTAACCTTAGCTTCAAAAATTGTCGAGCCGACCAGGCTCCGGCGCCGGCCAAGGCGGACTTCCCGGCGATACTCAAGGCGGCTAAACTCAGGTTCAAAAATTGTCGAGCCAACCAGCCTCCGGCTCCGGCCAAGGCGGACTCTCCGGCGCTACTTCAAGCAGCAAAACTTTAGGTCCAAGGAGTTTTCAGCCGACCAGGCTCAGGCGCCGGCCAAGGCGGACTTCCCGGCGATACTCAAGGCGGCTCACCTTAGCTTCAAAAATTGTCGAGCCGACCAGGCTCCGGCGCCGGCCAAGGCGGACATCCCGGCGATAAACAAGGCGGCTAAACTTAAGTTAAACAAATTATCCAGCCGACCAAGCTCCGACGCCGGCCAAGGCGGTCTCGCCGACGCTCCATTAAATAGCAAACTTTGGGTCCAAACAATTGTCCAGCCGACCAAGCTCCGACGCCGGCCAAAGCGGTCTTGCCGGCGCTTCATTAAATAGCAAATTTTGGGTCTAAAAAATTATCCATCCGACCAAGCTCCGACGCCGGCCAGGACTGACTCTCCGACAATACTTCAGGCACCAAAACTTGCGTCGAAGAAATTGTCCAGCCGACCAGCTTCCGACGCAGGCCAAGGCGGTCTTGCCGGTGCTGCATTGATTAGCAAACTTTGGGTCTAAAAATTATCCAACCGACCAGCCTCCAACGCCGGCCAAGGCGGTCTTGCCGGCGATAGAGCACTTGACAAAACTTGTGTCCAAAAACTTATCCAGCCGACCAGCCGCCGACGCCGGCCAAGGCGGTCTTTCCGGCGTTCCAATAATTAGCAAACTTTGGGTCCAACAAATTGCCAAGCCGACCAGGCTTCGACGCCGGCCAAGGCGGTCATGCCGGCGCTCCATTAAGTAGTAAACTTTGTGCCCAACAAAATGCCCAGCCGACCAGGCTCCGGAGGCGGCCAAGACGGTCTTGCCAGCGATATATAAGGCAGCAAACTTGGGTCCAAGAAATTGTCCAACCGACCACTCACCGACGCCGGCCAAGGCGGTCTTCGTCTCGCTACACAAAAAGGTTAAACGTAAGTCCAAAGAGTGCCCAGACGACCAGGCTCCGACGCCGGCCAAGACAAAATACCGGGCTATACTCAAATCGGCTAAATTTAGGTTTAACAAATTGTCAGGCAGGCGAGCTCAAGGCGGCAACAGAGACGGTCTTTCAGGCGATGCATAAGGCGGAAAAGCTTACGTATAATCGCTTTTCCGGCAGACAGTCTTAAGACGCAAGCAGTCTCTTAGGCAATACTCAAGTTGGCTAAACTTGGTTCTAACAAATCGTCCGGTAGGCAAAGTTAATGCGCTGCCGCAGGCGGTTTTCCCAGCTATAATTAAGGCGAAAAAACTTAACCTTTTTCTTAAAAACAAGACCCAAAACAATATTCAAAAACAATTGTAAAACAACAAGCTTAAGTTTTTGTTTCAATTCACAGTTGAGGAGTTTTTAGGGAGTTAAGTTTAGGTTATCGAATTCAGTTATTCGTTAGTTAGGCTAACGAATTAAATAAATGGAAACAGCTTCTTGAGAATCACATTACCAATAACCAAATTTATTAAATAACATTGTTAAGATAATTAAGATGACAAATTATATTTAACAATTAGTCAAACAACTGATACAAAGCAAAACACTACTTAATTATTATCTACTAATTCATTCACGCAACCAGTCACTATTAACTTTTAGATAAATCTACAAAATCAAAAGGCCAGAAAATTATGCTAATAAGCATCGGTACCCCTGAAGTCTTCCCAGTCAACGTTTTTCTTGGTGATACCAAGCTTGCGAAAACAATTAAATAGTCCAAAAATATTGCATTTTAAATTATTTATACTGTCATTAGATGTTGATTTGTAGAGGCGAATGTTCTCCACAGATGCCCTATCCACAGCTTTGTGCACTGCATACATTTTTGAACGGAGAATTTCATTTTCCAATTTCAATTCTTTGATTTGGTCGTCTTTGATGTGTTCGTTTTTGACAAGAGCCTCCAATGATTGTCTAATCTGTTTCAATTGCTCAGAGTGTTTGTGTAGGGCGGCATGCAGTTCTGTAAGCTCGGCTTGAAGCTTGCGATTACAATTTTCTTCCTTTGCTCTCCCACGCTCAGCTGCTCTCAAGTCGCGCAACAGGGCATCCATTCTGGAAAACATTTACAAAGAATAACTAAAACAATTTGCTCAAATAAGACTAAAAAAGACAATATAAGCTTACATTTTAAAATTTGAATCAGCTCGAGGCAAGACTTTTCGATAAGATTAATTTCAATAAGAAAAGACTTGCACTCAAGGAGAAGTTGTTTGCGTTCAGAATTCCGATTATCAATTTTGTTTACAGCAGTGGCGCGGAAGAGAACTCGAAATTTTGCAATCCAGTTACATGCCCCCATCGGCACAGGATAAGCGTGTTACTACAAAAGAATTGCACATTACTTTTCAATGGTGTTAAAAGATTGTTCAAACAAGTATTACTAATTCGGAAAAGGTAACCTAGATGTATAAAAGTTTCATTTATAAACCAAACAACTGTTAACTGGATAATAGTATCCGGTCATAAGTTACTGTGCAAAAAACATGCAATGATTGAAGCAAGTAAGCTGATACTTGCTTGACAACCATTTACTTTTGATCTCAAGAATTTGCAATCCAATCCAAAAAAATTTACAAAATTAACAAAAATTTTCAATTTCTAATGTGTAGTACAGTACGGAACGATGGTTTAACAAGTTAAAAGCTTATTATCTATTTTCCATAAATTTTTGTAACCCGATGTCAATACCTGCTCTAATTAACTAATACGTGAAAAAAAGTAAATTGATTTTACTAACCAAAGTTATTAACGTCACCTGTTCTAACGATCGCAAATCCTCTTCGGCGCAAAATTAATCCAATGACACTAAAAAACACTCAATTTCAGAAAAACAAATTTAAACGTCCGTACGACTCAAGAGTCAAACTTCAATTAACCCAATAACGAGAACCAAAAGAAGACAAGGTTAAACATCAATAAAATTTTGACGCTCCCAAATAAAACCACTTAAAGCGTCGGTATATTTTGGAGCAAACAATTTTTGAGTCAAAACTAACACTCACTGAATGCGTCTTGGGTCTAAAAATTGTCCAGCCAACCAGACTCCGACGCCGGCCAAGGCGGTCTTGCCGACGTTACATCAAACAGCAATGCTTGGGTCCAAAAATTATTTAGCCGACCAGGTTCCGGCCCCGGCCAAGGCGGTCTTGCCAACCTTACATCAGGCAGCAATACTTGGGTTCAAAAATTATCTAGCCGACCAGGCTCCGGCGCCGGCCAAGACGGACTTGCAGGCAATAATTCAGGCAGCAAAACTTGGGTCCAATAAGTGTCTAGCCGACATGGCTCCGGTGCCGGCCAAGACGGACTTGCCAACCTTACATAAAGCAGCAATACTTGGGTCTCAAAATATCTGGCCGACCAGGCTCCGGCGCCGGCCAAGCGGTCTTGCCGACGTTACATCAGGCAGCAACACTTGGGTCTCAAAATATCTAGCCGACCAGGCTCCAGCGCCGGCCAAGACGGGCTTGCCGACGTTACATCGGGCAGCAATACTTGGGTTCAAAAATTATGTAGCCAACCAGGTTCCGGCCCCGGCCATGGCGGTCTTGCCGACCTTACATCAGTGAGCAATGCTTGGGTTCAAAAATTATTTAGCCAACCAGGTTCCGGCCCCGGCCAAGGCGGTCTTGCCGACCTTACATCAGGCAGCAATACTTGGGTTCAAAAATTATCTAGCCGACCATGCTCCGGTGCCGGCCAAGACGGACGTGCTGACGATACATTAGGCAGCAATACTTGGGTATCTAATTATCTAGCCGTCCAGGCCTAAACCTAACAAAATATCTTACCTCTTAATGTACTGCTCACTACAACGTCCAAAGACTTCGATTTCAAATACAATGCTTACAGTTAAACATTCAAAAATTCACCAAAATTTAACACCGATATCTAGAAACAGGTCCGCACTGATTAAAACACAACCCAATAAAGAATCGACTATTTGCATGAAATAATAGATGATCAAAATTATTAACACAAAACAATATAATTATTATATTTAAAAACATGTTAAAAAATGGATAGTTTACACAAAACAGCAATCGATTGATCAAACTCATGGAAGCCATACAAAATTTATTTAACTCCAATCAAAGAACACATTTTCTTACAAAAATGTCACTATATTATTTTCAACCTTTAATCTAAGTATTTTAGCAATATTGGCCATTTATCATTTGCATTAGCGGTAGATTCCTGCGACAATGTTGAGAACAATCAAACTTCCTTTTGCAAATTTCACAATGTGAACCACCGAATCTTCAACCTCTGGAGGATCAAGAAAATCCTGAATCTCTCGACGCAACATTGCTTCGGATTCCACAAACCCCATATTCATTACGACATCGTAACTATTCTTGTTGCGGTCCAACGACACTTCCGAGTACAAGCAAGTAGGGTCGTTTGACACGCGAACTGTCGTTGATTCATCGAATTGCTCCAGAAAAGAAAGAACAAGGTGAAGGCAATTAAAAGTGTGATATTTTCCAACGGATGCACCAACAGCAGGGGGATCACTTGTACAGCATACAGTTGCCTGTAGGTTCGGCGGCCCCCTCTTAACCTTGACTTCTCCAAAAGCAAACTTTGTTTTCATGTCTTGACTTATTTTTCAGAACTGGTAAAATAAGAAAGTACACTTCTTAGCTTATGACTTACAAATTTGCACTTTTGCCGATGTAATTATAAATAAATTTATTTACCATAAATTTTTACTATGTATCCTAGCGTATGACCCACTACTTTAATCGGCACTGAGAATTCTGAAATATATGAAACTCATTAGTGATTTTAAATCATAACCAAAAAAATTTTCATTGTTGCCAAAACGTTGGGTAATCAGACAAATCGGCAATCAATAAATAACGGACAAAGACGTCACTTTTCACTAGTTTTTTAAATTTTAAATTTCATTTTCATTGTACATCAAAATTATGGTTGGATTGCATGACCAGGGGAACACTTTTTTATTTTATGTTTACTTTTAGTGTGCCAACCTACACTCAAACATTCTACTACTCTTGGTAACCAAAGCTTGGTTTAACAAAACCAACATTAAGTGGAATGTAGATTTACATTTTGGCACAAATTTCAAAGTGTTCCCCCTGGTCATGCAATCCAATCCAAATTTTCAGCTGAAATAGCTACTGTAAATATGTAAAAGCGTACAATGAAACTGAAAAATCTTACCAGTATCACCAACCGCAATGTCCACAAATACACAGTCTAAAGCGATATAGGTAAATTGAAGTTAAACTTTAAAAATAACCAATTTCAACAGAAGAAATTAACGTCAGAACGGAGCAGCACACAAATTACGAATGAGCAAAGTATGGGTATATTTAGGATATTTTATTTTAGTTTAAATTTTAACAGTATTACAGTTAACAATTAAAGTATTATGTGTATGTTGACTAAATGTAAGGAAACTACGGTAAGATACAAATCTGAATAATTAATCAATACAACATACAACAGTAATTCTTACACTAAATTAAATTAATTTAACTTGTTTAGTCTAATTATTTAACTCTTAAGTAACTCATGTAAAACAAATATGATATTTTTTTTTAAAAAAAATATCAATTCGAATCAAAACTCGAATCAAACATTGAAGGATCCAAATCATCGTCAATCTGCGTATTTGAAATTGGTGAAGGGATTGGAGCACTTGAACAATATTCGGTAAATAATTCAGTTTTACCATTACTACAACTTTCACCAACATTTCTTGGGGCAACAGGGCAAACCCTAGTACAGATTTTCATCTTGTCAGCTGTAAAAAATTAACCAAGATTAATACAAATATACATTTAAATCAATTACTTTTTATTGTTAAAAAATAAAAAGAAACCTTCGTGTTGAACAGCATCATTTCTACTCATTATGTCCTTTGCTTGACTTGTTTCGTAACCGTGAGCAGCTACAATACCAACCAGAGTTTGGTACTTTCCTTCCAAGAGTTTAGTTTTCTTATTTTCTAAATCCGATAATTTTTTTATCAGGAATGCGCGTTCATCCTCCAATCCTTTTAACTCATTATTCGTTTCTTCCACACATTTGAATATGAGTTCCATGCGTGCTGTTTGACAGAGTATGATAAATGCACAATACACCTTGTTAAACAATAACTCAACCTCCATCTGTACCTTCAATATTTTCGTCCATTTCTTCTTGATCTTTTTTCTCGTACGTGTTTCCTAGCAACCTAAACAAAAACGCAAACAAAAAGTTCACTTGCAATAATCTAAATTTATATTTCTTTAATAAAGCTTTTATACGCACAATATTCTTTTAATTCAAATAAACTCTTACGTATGTGATAAGATTTATGAGTCCGAGAATCCAAGCGAAGAAGTGATACAATACGCCAATGGTGCTGGCAAATGTGACGAGTCCTGTATCTCGAGCTTAGCTAATAATAAAAATTCCAAACAGCAAATATACTAATAACCCGTATTTTATTTTCCCTTATAACAAATTTATTTTCTTACCTAGCACAGCAAAATATTAAACCACAAAACAAATTTGTTGAAACTTTTATAAACTTTCTAAATTCATATTCACCCGATTTTAGAACGTCAGCACAAAGCAAAAACAAACAACTAATGAGAAAGTTTGTTTACTTTATCAGTTCATTTTTTGACACCTCTATTAGCAACCGGGTCGAAAATTACCTATTAGACCGAGACAACAATTTGATGCTTATTTATTCTTACATTAATTGACTTCTTGCATGAAGCACAAAAGTTTGGTTACAATTAAATTTACCTTACCTTACTAAATTTACTACGTTTTAGTCTCTTAGACTAAAGACCTTCTAGACTTCAAAGCAATAACTTATTTTCCAAATCTAAGGTGTTGTTTTATTAAAATAATGGTGTATTCGAGCTCTACCTGAATTGATGCAGAAGAAGTCAGAATATTTAACGTTAGGAATTGAATGAAATTTCATGGAATTAACAACAGTTGGAACATGGCACCTTTAATTTAATATTTTCAATTACACTAAAATTGTATAGAGTAAATTATGCTAATGTAGTCTACAAGTTGATTCAACTACTCATTCTTCATGCTTAAGTAAAGTATTTAATTAAACAATGCCAACAAACCATTCAAATCTTATTTGGTTAGGTTTAGATTTACCAACAATTGTAAAACCTAAAATAATTGACAACTTTACGATGAAAAATATCCATTGGTAATTAATTATATCAGAAATCAGTCACTACAATTTTGCACACATTTCTTTTCCAATCTCACTTAGGATCCAATTTCAATGATAGCATCGAGTCATATAATTGCAGTTGGCTAAATAAAAACAAAATTGAGTAAGGCTTTGTTAAAAAGTTACTAATTAGATCTACGATCTATTACTAACAATTTTAATTTACCAAATTAGGTTTTTTGCCAGCTGTGATACTTGAGAGTTGGGGGAGTTTATCTCGTCATACATGAATTCGACAAAAGTTACAGCCCTCTCACACATTGCATCTCCGGCAGCGGATGGAATGTCAAAAACCTGCACAACAACAAACTCATGTTGCTACTATTTGAAAAATTCGAACTATTTTGTAAATTCGCTGATGTTATTTACCTTTATCTTTCCTTGATTTCCTACAGACAAAGTTTCAGTGGTGTTCAGTGCACGTGCATCATTTTTCTCTAATTTTACGCTCAAAGCTGGAGTCTGGAATGACAACTTCCGCTTAACATTCTTTTTAGCATCAATGAATTCAGTATCCTGTTTTTAAAAGAAATTGTGAAACCTATCCAAAAGTAACGTACACAATGAGTATTTCAGAAAATCTCTTCTTACTGATGGAGCTGGGATTTGAGACTGAAGTTCATCACCATCGTCTGAGATTTCGATTACTTCCACCTTAACAGAAGCTGGAGGCGGAAGAACAGCCAATCTCTTCCGATTTCTAGTGTGTTCGGCAGACTGCAACATTGGCAAGCAATGCGACGCGACTTTCTTTTTTTCATATTGTCCACAATGACTCTCGTAAATTTTCTTTAACACTTTAAACTCATCTTCAGGGAACGAATCTTGAAACATTCTGTACTTGGGCAGAATATGACTCCTAACTCGATGTATTATGTCCATCGGCTGAAGCTCCGTAACGATATGTGACACGCCGTTTCTCTGAAGTAATAATTCAAATTGCAGTTTGTATTCTGTTAGATAGCAAGCTATCAATCTAATTACAAACTTACTTGATATTGCTTCCGAATATTTTCCCAAAGGTCAACGTCGTCGTGACGGTAGTTTGGCTTTGAGATCATTTCTCCAACAATAGCTAGATCGTATTCATAGCACCAAGTTTTCCGTTTAGGAGTTCCGTTCGGTGACGCGTACTGCCAAACCAAAAACGTGAAATAGAGCAACTACCAAAAGCTATAGTTTTTTCAATACCTTCCTCAAGTATCCTTTAAACGGTGGGAATTTTTGAAGATCTTCTTTTGCAAATGGCAATGTGTAATTTCCAGACTCATTTTCTGCAGTAATTTTAGGATGAAGCTGTGTCCGAAAATGTTCGCGAATTCCATGAAATGACCTCCTCAACAAAATCTAATACAAATCAAATATAATGAATCGTGTAGACCCTTTATAAGAAGCCAATAGTTACCGGTCTTCCGGATAAGTGTATGTAAATTTCGTTGCCACCAAGTTGCTCAAAGTTGTTTAAATCGATGATCCCAGCAATTATGTCCATGCTTTCCTCATAGCTGTATTTGACAAACCTCCTTTCGGAGGGTGATTCTTTCTTTTGCTGATAAGAACCATGCCAAGACATTTCCCTTGCGCAAGCTACGGAATTTCCTGAAATTACTGCTCGAAGTTTTTCACTAGCTGTATTTGCTGTATGAGCCTGTTTTGACAGTGTTGCTGCCGGTGTTGCCAGCTTACGTTTTTCATGTTTAGTAGCAATTTGAGACTGTTTAGCTTTAAAAACCCTACCGCTACGTACGTTTCGGATTGGCGAAAGAAGGATTTCAGAATCGCTACTGAGTGTTCCATCTGCTACGTTATTTGGTACTGTTGAGCTACTACTATAACCATTTTTTCGATTCTGGTACTTGCTAGATGACTTTTTTGTTGGAATTTCAACGTCACGTAGATTTCCGGAAAGACGATATTTGAAAGGCAATTGACTTGAATCTTGTTTGTTTGTGTCCGAAGAATTTCCATCTTCTTCACCGTTAAGATTAATATCAGGAGTTACAAATACTTCCTCCATATCCTGGTTCTCAGATTCAATTTCATCTTCGCTGTCCTCTTTTTCCGAATCGTAGCTGCGAAAGTTGCCATCGTCCAAAAGCACTTCCTTATTCATTTTTGTCAGATTGTATCAGCTTGTCAACGTCACTTACTATCTTCAAGAGTCTAAGCAATACGATAAAGCAACCAGTTATCTACAATGTAACACAATGTAATGACGCAATTCAGTAAACATGTTGTACGAATAAAAAGACTCACTTTTTTAAAATTAGTTGAAATTACAAAATTCTATGACAATTTACTTACTTTACTGTTGCCTCCCCTATTAGACGAATTTCGGGATCCGTTGACTTTCTTAGTGGAACTAATCTCTTCACAATACTGGATACTTCTTCTTTTGTTGGCAAATTATCAATACAATTGGAATTTTTATCCGACATGAAAATTAAATGCTTAGAAACTCAAATTCAATACAAATGGAATTATTGCGCGACTGTACTGAACAAAGTTTAAACTAGTACTGATGAGTAGTAGTACGCAAGTTTCTTTCAAGATTTTATTAACAAATTATAATAAGACAAAAACATGTTGCAAGATTCTGTGGTAAAACCCAGCCTTAGTTAATTTAAAGACGTGTAACAAGTCAACAAAACTCAACTTATCTAAAACTATCTTACACAAAAATCATCTGTACCAGCATCTAGCTGAGTATACAACTTTTCAATTGTCAAATCGTATTTTTTTTGCTTCAATTTCAAAACAAATTTGGCCATTTTCTTCAATAACTCTGATATACCCGCATGAGGCATTATTCTAGATTTGAATTCCCATCCCTTGGAGAGCAGATTACCCTGAAGATTGACATCTACATCACTACTAACAGGAATAATTACCAATACTTCGCGCTGTTGCGGCATTGGAAACGCCAAAGCCGTTCGAAATTTGAACAACTCCTTTTCAACATACTCAATGAGCTTTAGTTTAAACCGATTAAATTCACAACTCTCAATTTCTTGTCTTAGTATGTTAACAAAAAACAATAGACATCCATGACCTATACGATGATTTCTGACACCAAATATAAGTTTTACAAATTCGGTAACTGACAACCTCTTGACCCTCACGTATCTCGCATTATAGTGATACCTATATGTCTCTGCAATTGTGAAAATTGTGTTCTTTTTTCTTACACTTAGAGACGACATAATTACAATTTTTACAAAAGCACGGGCTATTCCCCGAAACGCAATTTCGTTAGTCATAAACACATTACACCAAAGACAAAGCTTGTCAAGTCTAATTACATTTGATACTTTGAAGTTGCTTAAAATTTTAACAAGATACTGAGAGCAAATGCTGGGTTTGTAGTTCACCATATCATCAGCCATTGAGAGTACATTGGGTCCAATTTGCGCGAGGCAAACTTTCTCTGTTTTAAATTTTGCCGAAACGATCCCAATATCTGCGCAAATTCTATAGTTGTGGTTGATCCCCGAACCTCCACGGTTGAGTCGTATCGCGTTACCATAAACAAAAAAAGCTACCAATGCCTCCGCTGCTAGTACGTTCATATAGTCCGCTAATAAATTGATCAAAAAATTTATTAAAATATTAGGATTTAAGAAATATTGCAACCATATTTGCGATAACTCACTTAAACCAAAACAAAACACTGTATACTTCCTTGGTGCAAACAATTTAGTTTGCATGTTCGTGTCCTCTTCTGGGAGCCGATCGACGTCTAGTAGAAAACGACGAATATTTTGAAGGTGAAACTTAAGGAGTTTTGCGGAAGGAACCAGATACTCTTTCTCGCGAACAAGTATTTGCGATGTTAAGACTTCCAGAATGCATCCTTGTCTAAGCAAATGTTTAGATCGTACAAATTCCCACGCCGCATAAACTGCCTTTTCACAATCCATTATGGCAATTCCCGTTAATGATACAATTAACTCAATTCTTCCTTTCCTTGTATTTGTTAAATCATCGTCTTCAATAAGCCTTTCTACCAACTGAACTTGCTTTAGAAATTTTTTACAAATTTCTAATGTTTTTTTAATGTTTTGCTGAGATGACCTTAAGCTCACGCTGTCGGAAAGCAATGACACGATCCAATGGCCCATTTCACTGTTCCTGAAAGGCTTACTTTGTGAATTCCCAACATATCTGTTGTGCTCGGAATAAAACTTCACCAGTTTTATCTGTACATCTTGAAATGATAAGGTGTCAAACTTAAAGTAATAATTTCCAGCTCCGCGTATTGCACAAGGATAGTATTCGTCGTCTGGAGTTTTACCCATCCTTTGTTTTATATTGTTTCTTCCGAACAAAATAGTCTTGCCTGGAGATTTGCAGTCGAAAGCCACGTGCAAACACAATTCTCTGATACAGTTGGCTATTAATTTTGGCTTTAGCAAGCGGATTGAGTCTTGAATATTTTGGGCTTGCCCAAATTTTCTTGCAACAAAGCAATTGATGAGATCCACTGGAAGTTTATGCTGTCTTAGGGATTGTGTGTCAGTTAAGTGCGATGCGAATAACTTTCCAAAACGTTTGAAGTCTGCGGTCATGATTTCGAAATCAAACTTTGGGCGGTGAAGTCTCTCAACCAACCAGGGATACAGTGACTGATTCAACATATTCCATGTCTCGGATCCTTTCATGTTCTCAATCGAGCGTTGCATTGATACAATAACAAATTGTACCAAAGTACTATACTCCAGTCTCAAGGATCCAGTATTGTAAAAGCAAAGATGAACTTGAAAATTGTTCATTTCAAAAAGCTGAATTGAGTACATCTGCTTACTTTCACCATAAAACCGGAAACCTTTTAAGAACTTTGTAGGATCGTGAACAAAGGCCAAAAGAGGTGTTTTTATTCTTACGATTTTGTCAGTCTCCATGAAATTCCAAGTGTCTCCAGCAAATGCCTCTCCATCAATTAAGACTTCACAAGGAGCTGAACTTGACCTAGAGACTTGCCGCTGAAGTCTTTCCATTCTTAATTTTTAACTAATTTCAAAGCAATAAATTAATGATGCTTGCCCGATTGTCAAAATACAACTGATCATGCGTACTATAAAATCAAACACAGATTTGAAATTTAGATATAGCCAGTTTATTATATAGCGCAAGTGTATTGTCATACTGAAAAGTAGCCTGAGTGAGGTTGCAAATTACAAATTTAACATTTGTTTTAGTTAAATAACCGAATTAAAGTTATTTTGTGTCAAGTACAACTCAAAATCCAAACCTAACCTAAATATTTAACTTTCAATTATCTTGTAAATGTCCTCTTTCACTTCTTCTGCAAACCCTACACTTCCTTCGACAGTAACTCCAACGATTGTTGTGCCATCGCTCATACGGCAACGCATAATATTGGGTGTAAACGTATTTGCGTGTTGGCAAATAGGATTCCAGGCTGCGTTGAGGTTGCCGCTGATAATCATAAACGAATGGAACCTCGCAAACTCGCAACATTCCCCATCCCGGGTCTTTAGCTTCGGAGCTGCTGGACAATTTTTTTTCCTATTTAGTAAAATCAATTCCAAACTTGTAAATACCCACATTAATTAACTCTATATTAACATTAATATTAACCACTATTACGTATATGAGTGGCAACAACTTTCATCCTCCATTGCATCGTACTGGGTTTTCCACAGATTCATTGTGTTTTTGTTAAAAGCAATTGGTTGGTAACTTGATTTTATTCTTTCTTCGGGAAGGAGAAACTGAAACGTACAAAGAAATATTGCGTTTGATAAGTTTTAACGCTTCTAAAGAATTAATACTACAAATGATAATCTTACATGTTGAACATCGTAAGGAGAGTAAGCTACGTATTTGGCTCCACTTTTATATGCAAAAATGATTTCTGTGGTTCCGCTAGTGTTGGAGAAAAACTTGGGAACTTCGTTTCGTACTCTCATAATTGGGACCAGTGCGTCCCAGCTTAGACCAACATCTACTTGTATGCAATAAATTGCCAAAAGCGGTTTGGTTTCAGGAATTTTTATGACATGCTCAACAGTTAGTCTGCATCGTTTGTGAAAGGTAAGGTCTGCAATATGTAAAAGTCAGACATTAAATCATTGATTAACTTTTTTTACATAACCTCAATTTACAGTTTTTTAAATTGTTTTTACCCATGATTCCTCCATTAAATTCTTTCTCCGTAATTGCCATTGACACTATATTTTCCATGATTTTGTAGAATAAGTCAACTAGAATGTTTTGTTCAGCCAAAGGCATGCCTAGAACTCGATTGAAAAATTTTGAAATCTCGATAGAAGATTTACTGGAGGAAACTTTTCCGTCATTAGCCATTGTTAGCTTGAGCTTCGTAATCCAGTTAAGTACGGAGTCCAGTTGCACTCTGTTATATTGACATCGAAACGGAAACGGCAAGACATTTGCGACACAGTCTTTGAGTTTTCTTAATGCCAAAGATCCATATTCCGTGTCAATGAGCTTTGTTGTTAGCTCTGTACTCCGACCTGCTTTCCGGTCTCCTTGTGTTATTGCACTCTGTAAAAAATGCGAGATTTTAATGTTATCTGTTACAAAATTTAGTGCTACATGGGTTAAATTTTTATATGAGACTTACCATTGTTGAGAGTCTGTTATAAATAGCCCAAATGAATCTGTTTTCGCCTGGTACACAAGATACACAAAAAACAATGATGGGCTCAACAACTTGAAAGCTCCTGTGCGTTCTTCCTATTGAGTTATACCATGTTATTGCATTTTAACTTCAGTTTTTTATTGCTTATGAGGTTAGGTTTAAACTGTTTTCTTTTGTTTACCGAGTTGCTGAATTATTTTCTCGGCGCTCCATGGCACTTCCAATGTTATGTGTATCCTTGGCCTAGAATTCTCTATAGACTTGTCAGAATGTAGGGATAAACCCGTTGAAGCTGCGTCAGATATAATTGCAAATTTTTTTTCTCCAAGCTGGAACTCAAGATTTTCTGTAGATAAGTCAAACATCAACTAAACGTGATTGCATAATCAAGGTTGATAAAATTACCTTGTACGTTAGCACCGCGGTCGGTTGTATGGGTTTTTCGACAATGTATGGAATAGCCTCCACCTCTGTCCAACTGTCGAAATCTTCTCCCGGTAAGCTATTTCAAAACAATAATTTAAAAAAAACTCAACACAGACAAAGTTATTTTAAAAACCTCAGCCACTTTTTCCCTTCCTCCAAGTTTATAAATTAACTCATCGAGTGGGTTCCTTGGCAGCTGCGATTTAAGTGCTTTAAATTTTTCCAGAATATTTTGAACGCAAGGCTGAATGTCTGGCTTAGAAAATACTTTCTGCAGAATAGAGGTCGATGTTGCGTCGCTTTCGGCGCCTTTGGAAGTATCGGATGTAACCTTCAGCTGAAAATTTTGCAACCGCTTCATGGTTACTATAAGTTTTGGTTTATTTGCGCTTGTGCCAGGAAGCGATGCCTCTGAACGTGTTGAGTTATTGCAAATTTCATCGGCCTCTGAGGTAGCCGTGGCTGAACAATCAATTTCCGAAATTTTTCTCTTTTTCCGTGGTGTGTCTACAATTGCGTACTTAGGTTCCTTCAAATCCACGTCAAACACGTGCTGGATCAAATTTTCTAGGGTTGCGCTTTTAGTTTTATAAAAAAAAAACATTCTTACAAACTATTCAAAACTTATTCTTATGACTTCTATTCCTCACCTTGCCGAAGAAAACATTTCCGATGCATTCCCTGATTTCAAAACTTCTTGGAATCTTGCTTCACCGGTTTTTTGAATGCCATAGACTACGGAGTATCCCTCGTTCTTTTTTTGCCTTAAACAAAATTGGCTTTTGTTTAAAGAAAGCAAAACAATATAACATAATCAACTTACAAGCCGTAGATTGCTGCCGTCTCAATCTTGGAACTAAGAATCAAATTGGCAAAGAATGTTTGATGGGCAGCCCAATAAATGCTAAACAGATTTTTGTCGCATGCCAATTTGTCCATTGCATCTAATATTTCTGCAAACTGAAATACTACTATGAGTAGTTTGTATAAATTTTTAGATGGAGCTATTACTTACCAAATGCACACAAGTATTGTACAATTTTTCAAAGTCAGCTGATTGTTTGACTTCGATTAGCTTGTGCTGCAACTTTTCTAGCGAAAGCTGACGGGACAAATACAATCCTCGCTGTTTTAGGTTTACTGCGAGAGCTTCCATGCTGCTAACGCCCCTGTTATTAAAATAAAACAGTACTCAGCTGATACCGAGTCAAATTCACAGGATTTTACATTTTAGTTCATTATTCATCTGAAAGCTAATTTACCGCTTGTACAGTTCGTCACCGAATTCTACTGCGTTTTTGAATGTCGTTGATGGTCCCCAAAGTCCTAGCCGCAACATATACGACATTTCCTGTGGGATAGTAACCGCAGTAGCAGAGACGTAAACGATACGAGCGTTGGGCATAGAGTTTTGAAATTCCACAATCATATCCCCAATCTTTGTCTTCCCAACACCCTTGGCTTTCTGACATTCATCTAGAATTATCTAATCAAAAATATCCACTTAGATAAATTTAAAATTTTACAAAACAAAACATTAAAACTGTATTATCATCTTACAGGCCCGTCAAAGTTGGCTCCAAGCAAATCCGCAATTTCCCTCCAGGTGTTTTTCTTTTCAGTGTACTTAGTTTTCAGTGTCGAGTAAGTTACACATAGTGTTTGACAATCAAAGTCAGGAATAATAACCGCATTGGGTTTCCGATTGAACGGTACGGTGCTAAAACCTTTTATCTTGAGCGATTTTACATCTCGAGCGCAATCAGGAAACAGATCTTGAGATATTGTTACCCATATGCCGGTTTGGCGACCACATAAACGATTTTCCAAAAGTATTCCGGCTATTATTCTTCCTTTTCCCAGCCCTGTTGAATCACCTAACAACATTGAGGTAAACTTTAGATTTAACTTTAGATTTAGAAACGCTAGATTTGGCAACCAATCAATTGCTTTTGACATTTTGGAATCAGTTCCAATCAACACGTCAGCTAGTGTAATAAATTATTTCCGTCTTTTAGTATAGTTTCTCACCCAGGAAAAATCCTGCACGATGCTTTGATGGAAGTAATTCGCGGTGTTTTTGACAGGCGTAGACGACACCCTCCAGCTGGATACTGCTCAAAATACCTTTTTCGCAGATATGTTTTGCAAGCTTCAGGATTCGCAACTCGTAGGTTATCGGAGGTGGTGATGTGTGTCCTAACGTAGCTGCTTCTACAATTGGGCAGGGGTGAGCATTCCCTTGATCAACTTGAATAAGTATCAATTAGCAATTTACATAACAATTTCACCGTGTAAATTCTCTTTCCATATGTTTCTTACAAAACTTGGGAGTATATGGCATATACTTTTCTTGAATCTCCAAGGATGAACGATGCATTTTCAACAATACGAGATACTAAACAATACTAAACACAAACTTCAAAATAAGTTTTGCTTGGTAAGAAAGGCAAACCTTTCACAAACTGTTTTCGGAAACCGTGTTGCACCAGTTGTAACTTAAAACACAAATTATTTAATCGTTTTCACAGAAAAACGGTGATTTAGAGGTCCTTACGTGCTGGAGTAAAAACTACCACTGAAGTAACCAAGAACTAAGAATTGTGAGGCTAATATCAGTCAATCAGCTGATACGTTCTACCAAACTATTCTGTAGGTTTTCACTAAACTTAGTCAATTATATATTAATTTAGGTTAGGTTTAGCTTTAGTATATATGTTTTATCACGTGTCAATTACCGATTATACTTATTAAGATTATAAACAACTTATTGTAATTTTTACATTTCCAAATTTCCACTTACTCCTTGCTACAAAAAACAAGGTTAAGGATTCTTTTCTGAAATCAAAAAAGTTCCCGCGGAAATCCTTTTTTGAAATTGCGTGCAGGAGAAAAACACTACTCAAGTAGAAAAGAAGCTTATGGTTTACCACACATTAGTTGATCAGCTGATAAGTATTAAAACAACGACTCTTATGATTTTCTCTAAACCCAAGCAACTAACACCTTAATTCCCTCCAAGAATTAGCCAAAGTCGTGGTAATGAGCCAATGTCAAGTTTGGTAAAAAAAAGTCAAGGTTGGCCCAAACGACAACCGTTAAAGCTTTTGAACTTGCACAGAAACAAACCCAAATTTGTATTAAGTCACCCCAATGACTCCAACATCCTTCACTCCAACCATCGTTCAAATGCAAAGTGGCGCTAATGAGTTTGGATTGTTAAATGAAAACAAAAATAATTTGCAAAGATTGTTATTTTATTAATACCAAAAGTGGAGACCACTATAAACCGCATACGGCTGACCAGATAACCTTGCTGAAGAATCACTAATCTAAGACTAGGATCGCTAATCTATTTCCAAAAATATTCAATAACAAATGAAAAAATAATCCAACCTAAAAAAATAAATGTAGACAAATAATGTAGATAAATTGTAAACAAATTTTTGTCAACTACTCTAAAACACAGCAAACTGATGGTTTGTTCGTACTATTTATTCTTTGTCGTCAAACACCTGTCTTTGTTTCTTAGCAGCATTCTCCTTAGCCTTTGCATCTTCAACTACTCTTTTGCTATTTGCTTTCTTTGGCTTGTTTCCGCAGTTGGTTGGATTCTCAATTTCAACCTGTTGGGGTACATCCGCAGTGAGGTTTCTTGGAAGGTCTTGGTCCTCATTCATTAGCTCGTTGTATGCATCGTCAAAGACGTTGGTATCACTTCCCTTTTGTGGTCCATTTGTGTTACTAATAATGCTATTGGATTGATTTTCTGCAACTGTATCAGAATTTCCCAAAGGGTCTTTTTGATTTTGGTCAGTCTCATCCATTTCATTTTCACTTTCTTCATCAATAGTACCTTCGGATCCGGCATTGATTTCACGCTGATCTTGAATCTCAATGTAGTGTTCATTCTAAAAACAAAAACATTTATTTATTCACACTTAGTTATTAGTAGTAGTTAGCTTTGTTGTGGATTAAATCGTGTAGTACTTCTAAAGCTTCTTGTTCAAGTGTAACAAGGGGCGGCGGTGGAGTAATAACGAAGATCTTTACTTCTGTCTCAACATAGTTTGGAATAAATGAAGCAATGTGTTCGGCGAATGAGACCCCTTCTACATGTGTAGCAAGGTACGACTTTTTGAGGCTTGCCATTGTCTTGAGGGTGTTCTGCATAAAATCTTGAAAGACTTGATCCCCGGCGAGACCACGGAGTTCCGAAATTAAGAAGTTATTTTCACCGGCTTCCTGTCTTCTTGCGCTCAAGTCTTCGTATCGCTTCTTTCGTTCATTAATCTTGTTCTCCGTTTTCTTCAAAGCTGCTTGCAATCGCTTCCATTCAATCAAGTCCTGCTTAGTTTCTTCATTCATGGCATCAATTTTGGCCTCGTAGGAAGCATCCAATGGAATGTTTTGAAGCGATTTGAAACACTTTACAACGTTTGGATTCAATTCAACGATCATCTCATCATCCTCTCCTTCTTCGTCAGTCAAAGCTGTATTAAAAAAAAACAATTAATCACTCTTAACCAGTTTATCTGACATTAGCCAGCCCTAAAACAAACTCGAGAACAAAGTAGAGAATAAAATGTTACAAATCATGCTTGTAGTGAACCTACAAATCTTCCGTTAAATTTACAAGTTAACTATTTACCTTCTGTCCCTTGCAATGCGAGGGAGACGGTGTCTTCGTTGTATGCATTTGGAAAGTGACGTTCCTTGAATATTTTGTTTGGCAGTGTAATAGTACGATTCCACATAATGTGGTCACTGAAACGCTCCTTATGGGCCATGTAACCATCAACAATTGTTTCTCCCAATTCTTCCAAACGCATCGCTGCTGACACTTTTCTGGGTTTCTTTGCCACTGTTGATCAAGAATTAAACAATTTGTATTCACTTACACCAATAAATTCATCTAACTTGTTCAACCATCAAGAGTTGGATAACCAAAATATACCACAAGTCACATGTTAGTGGTAAATATATCTGATAGGAAAGTTTTAGTGTAAAACACATGTGTTACCATATAATTTGCATAATATAGCCGCTGTAAGATCGCAAAATCCATAAAAATTCTTCCGTTTATTAGCTGGTTTTCCTCTGGCCCCCAGCCGATTTCTATAGACTTCAGCGGCGGCTGACGGTTTTTTTCCGCTGAGTGTCTTCTTTGGAGGCATGTTGTTTTCTACTTGCTTCAGCAGGTAAGACACGCCATAAAAATCTTCAGTCTTTTCCTTTGATGATTTCTTGTTCAAAGTGTAACCAGTGAAAATGTACTTCCAGTTAACTGGTTCCACTTGTTCTGCGTAATCAATTAAGCCCTTCAAGTAAGCTACTGCGTCAAAAGTTACCAGTTGCGTGGATGGACGATCGACTTCATCGGAAAGAAACTCCTGTGCAATGTTTGCAAGTGATAAAACTGACTTGTCAGCTGATCCTCCCTCTTCTACAACTTCTACATCTTCTAGAACTTCACTGCAATTAGACGCTGAATCTTCCTCCTCCATAATAATGCTTTCCATAAAATCTGTCGTAAAACCTGTAGTAAAACTTGTCGTAAATCAAGGAACAATCAAATTCAAACTTTAACTTAACTTGTTTACTCACCAACACTAAAACAAACAATGAACAAAATCCTATGCTCTCTGATACAAATGTTTGAAATCTTTGATTCCCGCGTAACTTTGAGAACTTTAAACTCAAAAATTGTAAAAACAATAACAATAGTAATAATTACTAACAATTATACACATCTTGTCAAGACAAACTTGCCGGCGATAGAGCAATGGCAAGACTTGGGTCCAAAAAGTGTACAGCCGACCAGGCTCCGGCGACAGCCAAAGACGGCCTTACCGGCGATACTTCACGCAGCAAACTTGGGTCCAAAAAAGTTATCCAGCCGACCAGGCTCCGCCGCCGGCCCAGGCGGATTCGCCGGCGGTAGACCGCGTTCCAAAAACTATGATCCAAAAAAATATCCAGCCGACCAGGCTCCGCCGCCGGCAGAGGCGGACTTGCCGGCGATACTTCAGGCAGCAAACTTGGGTCCAAAAAATTGTCCAGCCGACCAGGCTCCGACGCCGGCCCAGGCGGATTTGCCGGCGACACTTCAGGCAGCAAACTTGGGTCCAAAAAATTGTCCAGCCGACCAGGCTCCGACGCCGGCCGAGGCGGATTTGCCGGCGATACTTCAGGCAGCAAACTTGGGTCCAAAAAATTATCCAGCCGACCAGGCTCCGACGCCGGCCCAGGC
>JAQFYP010000213.1:0-29338 GCA_034694865.1 Bilobella braunerae
TGTTGCCTTGTTTTGTTTACCTTGTTGCCCTGTATTGTTTACTTTGTAGCCTTGTTTTGTTCACCTTGTTGCCCTGTGTTGTTTACTTTGTTGCCCTGTTTTGTTTACTTTGTTGCCCTGTTTTGTTTACGTTGCTGCAGTTTTGTTTACTTAAGTTGCACTGATTTGTTTACCTCTTGTTGCCCTGTATTGTTTACTTTGTTTTTCTAGCTCGAAGTGACGTTTTCGAAAGGATGTTCAGTTCAGAGATGCAGGAGAGCATTAGCGAAGTTGAGACTGGTGGCTTTTCGATTGAAGTTGTGCTGGGAATGCTCGAGTGGATTTACACGGACAAAACTCAAATTAACACGGAGGAGGCTTCCAGCTACCTCGCCATTGCTGACATGTACAATTTGAAAGGACTCAAGTACGAGGCAGAGTTTGTGCTTGGGAACAATTTGAGCACTCAAAACGTTTTCGAGTACCTTCAGTACTCTGGTAAGTTTAAGGCTCAGCTCCTCAAGACAACTCTCGCAGCATTCGCTACCAAGTGAGAAATTAGCAAAACTTTACCTTTTTTTTAAAAATACATTTGTAATTAAGATTCAAAAATTTCCAATTTGTATTCCAAATTTCGAAAATCCAAAATATTCATGCTTTAAAACTTTTTTAAGGAACAAAAGGGCTCTCCTCTCTGACCCTGCCTTCGAAGCTCTTCCGGACTCTGACAAAGTGGCCTTCATGGACCTCCTTCTCAACTAAAAATCGTTTTTTTTTCGACTTGGGAAATTACCGAGGACAGTGATGATGACTAAAATGTAATTTTTTTTTTTACAGTTTTGTACAAATCAATCAACTTTCAAATCAATTTTCACTGTTACAATAATTAACTTTTGATTTACTAGATAATTAGCTAATTGCTAAGTTAGCGCTTTATAAGTACTTCTCAAAAAAGAAATTTGTAGGTCACGTCAATAGCTCAAATGAGTAATAAATTAAAAAATGAAATGCAAAAAAAAATTATGTTTTTTTATGGTAAGTTTAGAGCATTTTTTAGAAAATTGAAACGAAAAGCTCTTTCGTGTAACGCAGAAGCCTTTTAGATTGCAGAAGCAAAGCAACGGTGTGGTTAAAGCTTTGAGAATATCTTTAGAAACCTTGTCGCCAGTTCAATACTTACGGCAACCATTGCTTTTTTTTTAAGTTTTCCCTCCTTTTGAGTTGTTTTAGGACGATATATACCGGCAGGTTGATATTGACCGAATTGTCAAATTGACTTGAACGTTAAGCATTTATTTACGCTTCAAGATCACACGAACAGAATTTGATTAAACATTAGAACTTAAACGATGAAGCAATGACAAATATAGCAATATTTCATACAGAAACAATTCATTCAAAAAACAAAAGCTGAACAAGTAAAAAAAAAAACAACCTAGAAATGCAAATTAGAAAACCAATTTAGAAAAAACATGTTTTAAAAAAATTAGATTTAGATTTTGGCAAGGAATTCCAGCAAAGCGTCTTGTCCATCGTCCAGGCCTTGACTTTCAAACTTCGAAACAACGGCGGCTTTGTTTCTAAACAAAATGTAAATCACGTTTTGATTTTGTTAAATTTAAAATTCAACTTTAAAATTCAAGTTAGAAAATTAAAATTAAAATTCGAGTTTAAAGTTCAAATTTACAATTCCAGTTTAAATATTAAAATTGTGAGACATTCAAAAAGCAAAAAAAAATCAAGAATTCAAGTAAACTTACTTGAACAAGAACTAAATTTAAAATTGAGTTAAAAATTCCAAAAATTCAAGTTTAAAATTGAAATATTTACAAAAAAAAAAAAAAAACACTTACTTCGTCATGAAAGATGCGACTGTTGACTTGAGCGCTTCGCATTTGTAGAGAATGGCGTCTCGGAAGGCATCGACGCAGTTTTCCACGCTTAAACTGCTGCTCAAAACATTTCAGCCTCTTTTTTTAGTCCTTGCAAATTGTAGTAGTCTGCTATTGCCAAGTACTTGGAGGCCTCTTCCTGCTTAATTTCAGTCGAATCTGTGTAAATCCACTCGAGCATTCCACTGACTATTTCAGGCTGAAACTTGGGAATGTTGACCACGCCCTTCTGCCACTTCACCATTGGAGAATCCAGCATCGCCGCGAAAACGTCGCTCCGAGCTACAAAACGTAATTTCGAAAAACAAAACAAAAAATTTCGACAAATGGCTTGGAAATCAATTTTTCAAAAAAGTAAAAAAAAAAAAATCACTTCTAAAACAACCTTTACCAGCCAAAATGCTCCTGTGAGCCCGAATCACGGTGGATCCAGCGTGGATGCTCACATCCGAAAACTTTCCGTCCTTCAGAAGACATTGCAAGCTTGAAGTCAACGTGGAAACGACCTTCTTCCGTTCCACGACCTTCTCCGCCACGGCCTCCCACGGTGACACGGTGGGCAGCGACAGGGTCCACATGCGCAGAAAGCCGTTGCTTAGCAACGACTCCAAGTGCTCATGCAAAGTGTGAGAAACGTCCCAGGTTGCACTGGCTTCCCCATAGTGATACGTTCCATAAATCATTTTCTTTTCTGGTGCTGTCAAAGAAACGCTCGTTCTTAAAAATGCTTATTCTAAAAAAGCTTACTCTAAAAAAAGCTTTACTCTAAAAATGTTTGAGATCTGAAAATGCTTGTTCTAAAATTTTCGTACAACTTTAAAGTTAATATGTTTACCGTTTGTTGGTTCCGCCTTGAAAATAGCACCCGTAGTCAAGGAAGGCAATGGAAGCAAGCGTACGAGCTAGTGACATACAAATACCGTTTTTGAAAATTTGAAAAAAGACTAAAACACGCTTTGAAAACTCTGTTCTAAATTTTCTAAACTTTTAGAACAAAGTTGGAAGTTGATCTCACCGTAGAAACCCGCATTGCGTGAATTGAGTGTGACTTTCGTTCCTTCGCAGTTATGTGTCCCAGCTGGAGGAACGTACAGCTTGAGTTTCCTTTAGCGACAATCAAAGTATGCGAATGAAGGTAATTGGCGATCAATTAAGTCAACTAATTGATTGATTGACTAATTGATTGATTGACTAATTGATTGATTGACTAATTGATTGATTGACTAATTGATTGAGGCATTTACCAGCAGTCCTTGAAGTAAGCTGACTCGAGCTCATAGGCCATATCAGCTGAGAAGGGTGTGTGGTCAGGCAGAATCCAAAGGTAGTTGTATTCACTGAATTTCTAAAAACGAACACATTTTCGAAAAAATCAGGTTTTTCAAAAAATTTAGAACAAGGTCAAGGTCACTTGCCTCTGTCATAGAGACTTGATCCGCTCGTGAAGCATCAAAGTCCGAACTAAAAAGTACGCCAATTAATGACTATGGTTGAGTAACCTCCACTTAAACTTAATTAAATGAACTTAATTAACTTACTTCATCATATGGACGATCAGAGGTCAAAAGGTCAACGCATTAATACAGTTTTTTAGGCTTTCAAAATCGAGTTGATGACAACCAAATGACAGTAGGTAAACAACAATCAACAAAGGGCATCAGTCAAGTCCGACAAAAAGCTCTCCCCACGAGCACCCTCAACATCTCTGGGCAAAATACTCTTTTATTTGAACTCTGTTTATTTAGAAAACCATAATTAAATGAGACAATTATCAGTTCCTAAAATGAAAAACTAATTTAAGTCTAACAATTTAGCCTAATAATTAAGGTAAATTATCAACGGTTTATATTATTAATTAAGTTATAATAGTTATAATTTACATAAATTACAGTTTGAATAGTAGTTAATTAGTGGATGTGTAACAAGTAAGTAAAAGACTTGTACATGTTTGTATTAATGTAGAACCGCAATTAACAGTAATGTAATTAATTAAGTGTTTATAGTTAATGCTTAAATAATGACTAATTAACAAATTGACATAGGGTTCATTGATTTACACATTCATAAAACAAGCGGTTTGCTAATACGTATGTCAAAATACAATTCCTGTTCTGTGTTTGTTGTAAAAAAAAATAATGTATCAATTCAACGACAATTCGCTATTGTAATTGTCGGGATTATATAACCGTACAATGAGGACTCTGTGCGTGTTTTTCTTTTTAATAGAAATGCAGAGGTGCAGTAGCATAATTGTTGGATAATTCACAAATATTTATAATTGATTTAACATGAGTAATTAAGAAAACCATTAATTAGGTTTGTGCAAGACGCCCTCTGTTGACTAGAGATTGTTTGTAAAAATTGGGGCGATTTTGAATTTTGCATTTTTAGCACTTAAAAAAATAGAAAGTAAGATTTTGACATCTGACCAAGAAGGTACTCCGTTAGATTACAGTTCTTGAGTCACGATTAATTGTAATAAATTGAAGCATTGGCAAATAAACATATCGAGTCAGTCATTTAAGTTTATGTAATGAGGTCATAGGTCGTTAAGTCGTTTACTTCTGAGGATAGCCTGAGACGGGTAGACGGGTGATTTTACCAATAGTAAACGATGGAGCGAGCTAAGAGCTTTAGAACGTGCAGCAGTCAGAAAGCTGATCGCCAATCTGGAGTTGGAACTAGCGAAGAAGCCAGTGTCAAGTGACACAATCGTCAGTCAACTACAAGTATTGGGCGAAAAAGTGCAGAAGTTGGCATTACAGGATGATGAAGTGTTCAGGTTACTTTTAGACAGTGAGGAAACTACCGATAAAATGTGAGAAGCGGAGTCATTTACATCTAGTACTCATAGAAGGCCACATTTGTCAAAGTCTAGGCTGATTCAGTGCTGAATCTACAAGCAAGGCTTGGTTATCAGCCTGATTACAGCGTCAACCGACTCATCAATCACTCACAGAGTCAGGCTACCAAAAAGAGAACTGAAGAAGTTCTCCGAAACAATCGGCATACGTAATCCAACCGAGACAAAGTCTCAAGAAGTTAGAGAGCGATAAACCCAAGAGCTTTTTGTGAAGACGGTGACAAGAGATCCCAGTAGATGTTACTCTGTCAGTCTCCGGTAGACTAGTCGCACTCCAACTCTTCCATCAAATCCAGCAGTACCTCAGAAGAGGATCGAAACCAGAAAATTGAAATCGCTCGGGAAATTATCCGCCTGTTACAAATTGTTCAAGTAGTGGGAGACCGAGGGGATCATTTCTGAAGTAGTTGACACAAAAAAAGAAATTGAAAAGTGTCATTTTGCATCCTATCAAACGGTGATTAAGAAGACACTCGCTACACCGTTCACGTGGAGGATAATTTCCACAGAAGAGCCAAAGATCACTTGCTACAGTCCCAGTCAAAACTGGCTCCGCTTAAAAGTACAACAATACAAAAGTTAGAACTCAGGTCCTGCAACATTGGCGCAAGGTTGGCTGTATCATTTCAGAGGGCCCTTGGCTTTAAAAACGTTCCGATCAAGTTCTTGACCGACTCGGCTACCGCCCTTCATGGATAAGGAAAATTGACGAGTGGGGAACTTTCTTCGGTAACAGAACGAAAGATATTTGTCAGTTGACAAGAGTCAGCGGCTGGAACTATATTCCTGGCCTACATAACCCTATCGATCTCCCCATCAATAGGAATCTCACTGCTGAAGTACGTAGAGCTTATATGGTGGGAGGGTCCTGATTGGCTGAGGTCAAGTGAGTCAGAGTGGCCAAAATCAGAATCTAAATTGGATGAAGAAGCGATCAACCAGGAGTGGAAGAAAGAAGTGTTGCCTAGTTGGGCAGAACCGGAAACAAGAGTTCAAGATGCAAGTGCGTTTGACGTTACCGAAATCAACCTACAAGACCCTTTGATCCTTAAGAAGAAGGCCAAGGTGTACATCGTAAGTTATGTGCAATTGGATCCTGCGCTTTGTGAAGTGGAGTCAGCGATAAATGGTCGCCCCTCACTTGTGTGACAGAGGATCCAGGTGATTTGGTACCGTTAATTGCAGCAATGTTTTGTACCAATTTACCAAACAACGAACTTCCTGAATCCGACGTACTGACCGTGTCAAATCTCGATGTGGAAGCCTAAGGCACTTGGTCAACTCATGAATGTGATAAGGGATCGTTTTCGTTCCGAATACTTGGGACTACATTTACAACGAGGGATTGAGCTCAAGAAACTTAATTTTGAAGATACATCGTGTTGATAGGGATTGATAATCAGAATAGGGTAATATGGCCGATGGCGTGAATCATGGAGTTAATGCCCGGAATGTACGGAGAAGTGTGAGTAGCAAAGCGACGGACAAAGGTGAGGACACTGATTCGTCCAGCGCAACGTTTGATTCTACTGGAAATTAGACACGAAGAGCTTCCTGTCTTTCCAGATGGTGAAGATGGATGTTATGAATAAAAAATAAAATAAAAATGCATTAATTACTAATTATACATTTATAAATAATCTAGTACAATAGTTAAGTAAAATGATGTTAGCTAAGAAAAGAAGGGAGGAAGGAAGAAGTGAAGAAAGATAGGAAGGGAGAAAGAGGTACTTTTTATGACTTTTAGCATCTTGAGCTGCCGAGGTCAGTTTTAGAGCACTTAAGAGAACAGGGAAAGGACAATTTTCTTATTGTTAAGGTAGGGACCCCTTGACCTATGCTGTCACTTCCTATAGTGTCCAGTCATATTAAATAGCCCCGATTCGCTGGACACAGATCAGTTGAAGTCCAGCACTTCAGCTTATCTCTTGTGGGATCTGGACGGGAGTGGGAGATAGGTAAAGTTAATGTTAAAAACAATAACGTTAAAGTTAGTTTTAAGTTAATTTGCAATTAAATAAATAAAATTCATTTAAACTGGACTCTTGAATAAATTAAAAGTTAATTGAACCAGGGTTTACGGGACCAGTAACAATGGACAGCACAAGACGAGAATTCGAACAATATTGCAGTGCAGAAGAAGGCCGAAGTACCCTCGGAAGCCGTTCAGAAAGCTACGAGGACTGGAAGAAAAATCAAGCGACCAAGTCGATACAATGAGGCCAGTTTCAAGTACAATTTAATCAAATCAGTTCAGCTTTATATTGTTTTATTTTGACTAAGTTTAACTGAACATTTCCAAATCCTATTCTAAATTTCTAGTTTCTAATTTTAATTTGCGTTTCATTTCTGGTACTCAGTCTGATTGTAGTTTTTGAGTTCTCAATGATTAATTGTAAACATTGACCTTTTTAATTGAAATGAATTGAATTAATTGGCAACAACGAATATCGAGCCAGTTACTCAGAATTAGGAAACGACGTCATAGGTATTAAGTCGTCCGTTTCTGAGGAAAAGCCGGAGACGATGGACTTGCATAGAGGTTAAAGCTTCAAAAGAAAACCATATCTACCACCCAGCAATTCGCTTGGTTGTGACTCACTTGCCAAAATACATCGACACAAATATTTCACTACTTGACAAAAGGACACTGGCTGGTGTGCGCTTCTTAAGAATCGGCGAAGGATTTATTTGCATCGACATAACTCCACGCTACTTTCAAGTGCAAACAATGAAATTTCTTATACTGGGCTTAACAATTGCGACAACGTGAAAGGTAAGCAAATTTTCAATAATCGGCAGTAAACTAAAACCTGTACGCACATTGTTCAATTAACGTTTAATTTATACCAAAAAAATTATTTTGAAGACATGAATTTAACGTACATCATTGAAACATTGTTAATGCACGTTCAAAATTTCCTTAAGTTTGTACTAAAATTAGTGAGCGCTAAGTTGGATTTTTAAGCTGTTAAAATAAGTGTTAAACAAAAATAATCTCAAGTTCTGTAGAGAGGAAAATGTGCTCATTTAGGCAGAACGAATCCCTTTTTACCATTAGGAATCAGGGATACCTTGGAGGGCCCTTACCCTCATCTTAGTTTTATCTTTAACCCAATGTAATTAGAATTAACGACAGTTAGTCATCAGTAACTAGAAGTCTCTGGAATGTTCTACCCCTACGTTTAGATCTGTTAAAACCGATCTGTCCGGCCGCACCCAGTAGGACTCTTGTCTCGGCCATTGTGGCGCTTGGTGGTTCTTTCTCTTAAATAAACTTTGCTTTTGCCTAAGTAACATTCGATTATTGATTACATATTCCAACAAGCGCTAAGTAGGATATCTCAGCAGTTCATTCTATCGGTTGTAACTTTGGTATAATTGTACACTGTATGATTTATATACAGGTAACAATTCGCGAATCCCCTAAGGCCTAAAACATGGAGTAAAATGAAAGTTTCATTGAAAGCAAATATTTTCGCCTTTGTTGGTGGAAGCACAATATACGGTATGTCCGAGCTAGTTGACCCTATTGAGGGAGAAAATGCAAAGGTGTACGTCGTCACCGGAGACGAGCTTAAGAATCTGGAAATGGGGAAAAAACATGTCGACGAGGAATCCCTTTCCCTACCGTTCATAAGGTAACCATAGGCGCAATAATACTTGACTAAAAGCATTTATAGCATTTAAATTTAAACTAACGTTTCGAAATTTAGAAGACGCAGGGAAGTCGGAACGCGAAAATTCTCATGCACAAACTGTTACCGTGCCTTGACGCTACCAAATTGTTCCACGTCTGTAACACAGGAAAAAACAACGACAACTGCCACCTTCGAATAGAATGCCCAATCTCAAAAACCATATTCTTTTCAACAAATTGCGAAGATAAGCATTTCGCCAGGAATTGCTGACTTCCACTCTTGGTCAAATTTCAAAGGAACAATTGTATTTATTGCAATTTAAATCAGATTTTTCTTACGGCGACGGAAATTTGCAACGGAATTGCAGCAGGACTGATGCCTTTAAAACCCCATATAAATCCATTTAGATTTATGTTTGTAATACAATTTTTAATTACGTTTTCTAATTGCAGGTTCTGAAATAGAGCTCGCTCCCCACTTGGAGATACATTTAAGTAGTCTTTAATGTCCTAACGGCGTTGGTAGGACCTTGTTATGCCCGCGTTGATGCTTATAATGGCCATAACCAGTCTCCCAACCACGGATCTGCGTTTAACTTTTTATCCTGGAAAACTAAAACCCTCCCCTCAGTCTCTCGTTTCGACGATTCCCAATTGATTTGCGATTTTGTTTGAATTTTTTTTAAAAAGTCAAAATGCTCGTGTATAACCAAACTTGTTCCATATAACACACTTTTACTTAAATTTAGAAAATGCGTTCTGAAATTACCGGACAGTTAAAAAGAAATTTGATAGATTCATATATTTGATAATGAAATCTCACTTGGTCAAATCAAATTTGTTTATATTTTGGCATTGACAAAGCTTAAATTTGTTTCGGTTGTCAAGTCTTGAACTAAACGATACATTAGTTACAAGTCCAAACTCAAAAGTAAGCACGCACAGATGAAACTAATATATGAATCTAATGCAAAATGCTAACCCAATTTATAGAAATCTCATTTTCAAAAATATATGGATAAGTTTTAGTTAATTTAACTTTTTGTTTTAAGGTTTACACGTCAGGGTTGAAAATAGCACAATGGTTGTATGCTATATAAATTTTGCCACAATTCAATTGCACATTGTGAGTGAATTTTTGCTCACAGAAGAAGCAGTGCTCAATAACACTAACACAATATAAGTGGCAATGGATTGCTAGCTAAATAATTGAGTAACCTTGATCCAAAGTGAGATGATCAAAACTCCAACTTCTTGTTCGGACAATCAGGGACATCATTTTGGCAATTACTTTTCTGCCAAATTATTGTTGTGGGTGTATGTTGGCTGCATGGAAATCCAGTTTGAACAGCTGACTTACTCTAAAATTAAAATCAACACAACTATTGACCATTGTAATTAAGAACAGAAAGTTTGCGGTTGTGGCAAACGTTTGAAATTTTGATATGCGAGAAATTTTTAAATGCACATTAAAGTTAATAATTAATTTATCAAAATACTTATTGAGCACTATTGTATACAAAGATGTTTTTCGAAATACAATTTTGATAGTAATTGATTAGCTTGCAGTTAAATAAATCAAATACCGTTTTCTCCAGGTGAGCTAATGGTGTTTTCACGGATAATGTCGCGTATTATTTTTGCGTTCATTGTCCAGTAAGAAACAAAATTCTGAACAAACAAATCCAAAATTGAACGTATCTGCAATTGGAATTTGACATTAAGATAAAGTAAAGATGTTTCAATTCGGCAAGATGTGCTACTATTACTTTGATCAAAATTTACAAAAAAAAAAAAATATAATTGACCAATACTAAATCAAGTAATTATGACATAAATCAGATGCTGCTAATAATAAAATGTAATTATTTGATACTATGTCTCACCGCCAGAAGGGAAAACGTTGTTGCCTCGTCGTAGGTTGTCTATTCACCCCATCGGACTAATCGAGTACACCAAATTTACAGCAGTTATCACAAATAGTTTGGAAATATTTTTTGTCCTTTAATTTTAGCACTTTTTCACACAGTACACAAAGCGATTTTTGTCTTTTTTTGAGAAGGATAAAAATTAAAACAAATGCCGTTGTTACCTTAAGGGTCCGACGTCTACTTTCTGGCATTTTTTTTCTCAAACTCTAAAGTTTCTATCTAACAAAAAGTGGAAGTTTGAAAAAAGGTGAATAATTTGGACGACTTACAAAGAAAAAAAATAATATTCCGGAACAATCAATCTATTTTTGACGCAAATTAAACATGAAACAAAGCCTAACATTCTACAATGTTTCTGATTTTGAAAAATTATCTCATGATTCAAAAAATGTATTAATTAGGTTAATGAATAAATGCATCACTGTCACTAATACTGTTAAATATAGGTAACTGATGTCAAAGCATTGCAATACGCGTAATTAGAAGTGTGTTTTCTTAATGTTTAAAATGTTTAATGTTTAATTTTGATTGAATAAGTACTTTATATTAATACTAAGAAAACAATTTTGTACCAAACGTTATGCAGCGAACCCAACTCCAAAAAAAATACAAACACTCCAAAACTTCAACTTAGCCCCAGCTAATATACGCCTCAATTGAATCTTGGATTTTCACAGCTTCTCCTTAGATTTTAATGCGTTTAATAGCCTTTGAAAGGAACAACGCTTATTAGTCTCGTCGATATACTTGAAATTATCTGACTTATTGTTTCAACAGAAATTGAATAAACTTTTGCATTAGCATCTTTTTAGTTCCTTATTACTGCCCTTTGTCATGCATTTCTTGTGCCAAAATGCACTAAAAATTCTCCATCGGATTTTAGTCCAGACTATTTGATTGCCAGTCCAATACGGGTACTCCAATTTCGTTAAAATAAGCGTTTAGACTGTCAAGATTTGTGAATCGTAGCGTTGCCATGTTGAAAAGTCCAGCCGCTTCCACCAATTTTTGGAGCAACTGGAAGCAAATTGTCATCTTGTATTTTTGTACCCTGTAGCGTCCAAGTGCGTGTCGAATTTTGATGCTCAATTCCAACCAAACAATCCCCACAGCATAATCAAGCCACCACATTTACAAAATTTAATCTTAAAATTAATTTGGTAGTTTTATTTCTGTTAAATGAAGATTTAAAGTTGCAGTTTACACCAATTGGATTGTATAAATTGTATATGTCCACATACTGTGTGTCTTTACAAAAATATTTCTTTCTATTTGCTCAAACCGTGCCGGTAAAAAATTTTAGCCGTCTGCTACATTCAGGTTTCATTTTTTGTCGTTCGAAAAAATAACTTTTTTCTAACAATTTTGACCCTAGGTCAAATACTTTGTAGCAAAAGCCTAAGCAATTTTTTTGTGCTTTTATAAAAAAAAAAGTCATTACATTCGGATGTGCTCGGTTCAAGTTGCAATGTCTGACTGACATAAAACGTCATTAATATTAATTTTGAAAAAATTTAGGTAAGAAATTTTGCTAAAAACAACATTTGTCGTTCCGTCAACATGGTGACCTTTTGTATAAAGCATAGTAAGTAAAAGGCTTGATAAATGGCGTTTAACTACATCTTAGAATTCATAATTGCAATTATACACATAGAAGTCTTATGAAAAATAAGATATTTATTTTATAGAAAAGGCACCCGTTGCTTACAATAGTAAAAACATCAATAAAATTAATGTAAATGATGCTGCAAATTACTTAAATTATTTATTGTTGGTTAGTTATGAGCGGAAATGCAGAAAGTATAAAAACCATGAAACGAATTGACGAAATTTTTTACTTTATTAACTTACAAAATTCATTTTTTTTCTATTGTTATCTTGTTTTATTCAAAAAAATTTACATACTGGCGAAGGCAATAATTTAAATTCAACATTCTACTTACTTGCATTGTATAAATTACTCCCCGAATTGCAATAACTTTTTTCTTCAAATGTTTATCGTATCTACGAAGCTATATCTTAGGTTAGACGTTTGTTCTTATTTATAAAAATGGCATATGAATTTATACAATTTTGTAAGAAATTACTCTCCTAGTTTTTGACAAAATAAACATCGTTAAATAAATTGGGCCTCGTTTTTGCTTGTTTACTGTTACAAATATTTATTTAGTACTCAATATTTATTTCGACAAGAAACTTTTAAATAAGTTCTAATTTAAAATAATACTCTCATAAATTAAGTTAATATTATTAAACGTAAGCATAAAAAGTCAAAAGTAAGTCATAAAAGTCAAGTCAAAGTTGAGTCAACAACATTTTAACAATAGATGATACTATAAAATATTTCTATTCTAAGCAACTTGACCTTAATTACGTTTGTTGATTACAAGCTACCAAATACCTTAATTTTTTTTAAAACAAGTAAGTATACAAAATAACTAAAACCGGGTATAAAAACGTGTATGGAAAACACTATGCTAATCTCGAAGGTGCTAAACCAAGAGTGGGCACAACATCTTTGCGTATTAATCACAATTGATTGCAGTTTCAAACCAAGAATTCAGTCATGGTCGCAGAAATCAATAGAAATTTTAAAAGCGTTTTATTTTACAAAAAAACTAAACATATGAAAATTGAACTTTTATAATTGTCCAGTTACTAACAATGCTTCAATGTTTCAATCAATTATTCAAATAACTAGCAAAACACACCAGCTTCCAGTCGGTGCTCAATTTGATATTTGCTAGTTGACGTCGTCCCTCACTTATATTTTGTGAGATTTTAAGTCTTTTCGACGTAATGCTCTTCAAAAGCCCATTTACGGGAGCCCGGCATTTGCGTAAGGATGGGTGTGCTTTGTTGCAATTTACATTTTGAATTTTTAATACAAGCGCGTAAACTTCTTTTGTACAAACGCAGAGCCGCTGATTGGCTAATCAAAAAGTACGGCTATAAAGAAACGACATATAAGTATAGTGCACATCATTTGTGACATATTTGTGCAAAACGACGATTTCTAGTATTATTGGTCAATAACAAAGAGCTGTCTGTGACAGGAAGTTGTTTAATACATGACTTTTTCCAGTTTATTGTATGGACAGCAAACTTGTGCAAGGATATGATAAGCTGATATCCCAAAGTTTTCTAAAGTTCACCATCACCAATGGGAATATTGGTCCGATTTGCCGCACAGCTTTTGTTGAGTACTTTTGATGGAAACCATAGTACGGATTCATCAACTTAAGTCATAATTAGGCACTCAAAGCCAAAGCACTATTTTCATTGATCACAAAATTTAAGTGCAATTTTTAGTTCACTTTTGTTTAAGCACGTTGGCTGACTTTAGTCAAAGCTGCATAATGGTAATGGTCGTCGCTAGGGCAATTGTAAGTGGAACAATGAAAATTTGAAAGAGCTTAATGATTACGCTATAGCATTGCTGTTAAAAGACTCGAACCCAAAATAAACAAAATGTTGGTTGAATCGCACGGTGACGCAAGTTCATAAATAGTATAAAATTTGGTATTGGTATATGAAAAATCCTTTTTTTAATTGCATTCTAAATTGTCGACGTTGACGCGATAAGCATACGAGTTTGTACTCCTTATATCACAAGGACCATATAATCCTAAACGAACTTGTTTTCTTTTCAGAAGGACGAATGGGGCAAAATTGGACGTACGGCGTTGTCATGGAGACTTAATTTCGCTCAGCTTTCAAGTAAAGTTTATAATTTACGTTTAATAACTTCATTGTAATATGGCCCTACTCACTGTAATATTTTTTTGTGTGTCCATCCGTGCCTCCTCCCGTGTCCGTACAATTGCCAAACTACATTTCACTAGAAGCTGAAATGCATTAAAAACTACAACCGTACTGCATTTTGCAGAGATGAATAAATTATTTCTTGGGTCACGAGGCGGAGGTTGACCATTCTCCATGGTTTTAACGACCCCTAAATGATCCCGTAAACCAAAAAAAAAAAACATTACTTTTTACTGGTTTTCTCCAGTACCTTAATAAATGTTCTAATGATCTATTGACTAAATATTTGACTTATAGGCAAATTAGTATTTTGCGTAGTTTTTTTAACAAAATCGACTAATCGATAGTCTAAACGACACTCAAAAATGTTCTCTTTAGGTTTTTCATTTTCAAATCAAAGCTCGTTCTCTTCCCGTTATGCCAAAATTTCCATAACACTTTATAGTGAGTTTTTGCTAAGTATCATGAGAGTCTTATTGGAACTTAAAATTTCACGTTGCAAATCTAGTAGCAGAAGTTTGGCAAGCAATGTATTACACGAAAAGAATTCTGAAAATATGTAATTGGCATTCAAAGCTAAAACAACTTGTACGAACAATGCACAAATTCCTAACAAAATCTCATACACCTATGCAAAGGCAAAACAGCAACTTGAAGAAATTAGTGATGAATTGTTTACACTTTCCGTCCAAGTAAGTATTTTTGGGGTGTTACTAATTTGCGCCCCAAATCTAGCCAATTTGCGCCTCTCCGCCCCTGAGAAACCCCCAATTCGAGTGCTAGGGGGGCGACTATTTACTTTCTTGCTTGTTTTGTTTACACTTAGCTTCTGTTATCCACAATCATCTCCGGCAGAATCCCTTAACCATGCCCTCTCATAATGTACAATATTTTAATCCTAAAAATTGTTGACCTTTGAATTTAAGATCATTGTTTGACATATTCCAGCCCAGCAACACACCAACGGAATGGTCAGTAGGAGCGTCAGAATTGGTTGCATTTGTAACAGAATGACATGTTCCCAATTCCGAACAACGATAATGAAATAGGTCCCCTTTTTCGGTAATCCTTACGTAATTTTGGAAAGTGATCACCCGGAGTATATCCAGGTGTATGTCCTAGTGAACAAAATGTCTATTGTTTTCGGGAGCGGCTATGCCAAAATGCAACTTCCAACCGCGTTTCGGATCCTTCAGAGTTTGGCAGCAGGAGAATACAAAAACCAAATTTCTACTCAACCACCCTCCCAACCAACTTCCGGGCACGTAAAAATTCTACCACAATAATATCAGAAAGAGTTAAGCCGAATTGTACAAAGCAAGAAAGTCTAACATATTTTTCATCTTTCCTTAAGTTCCTTTTGATTTATTATTGAATTAGGTTTACCTATACAATTTTACACAAGATTCAACCGAAAGCACAAGGGCAGGAACGAATTTGTTAATGCCCGTCAGCTTAGGCGGATTCCATTGTGTTTTACTCGCTACAGTAAAAGACATTCAAGGTATTTTTTGGCTTTAGTATGTAAAACTTGGACAAGATCATTTATGAAGCATTGCTTATTACTAGACTATTTATTTATAGTTTTTGATCGACTCAATTCCTATGAAATTGATCTGAATCGGCAGAGCAAAATTACTGAACATTTACTGGTTCATTTAGGAAATACCAAAGGATGAATAGACACATATTCCAAGAAAATTCATCAACTAGACTCCACAAATTGTGGAGTTTTTGTATGCTACTACGTAAAGTGCATAACAGGTTTGGAAGATTATCCGAACGATTGTTCCAGCCGTGCCTTGATCAAGCCATTCGACATTGACAGTATGAGGGGACTCATTCTTCATTTAATTAGCAATGGATGCAAAGTGTGGAACGTTGGAGATCAAAAACGCTGCTATTCTTGTGGTGCAAAAATATCAACTGGAAGTAATCTGCAGGCGGTTAACTGCTGCCGATGTGACAAATGGTATTACACCAAGTGTATAATGGATAAAATTGCTGACACAAAAATTTCGAATTCAAAGACTTAAATTAACTACTAATTAATAATTATTCTAGTACACTTCGCGTTAAAGAGTGTATTACGGAAGTGATCAACAACTCGGGTGCTTGAAGATAGCACCTGCGCACCGTGTAGTTAGCACCTATCACCTAAGAAGCGTGAAGTTGGCACCTACGCTCCAGCACCTACATATGCCATTGTGCTATTTTCCATAAGACAAACGTTTTTCACAAAATATTTGCTAGAGTGTAGACGCTAACTTAGTGTAGGTGCTAACACCCGCAACTCAGCACCTACTTCAACTTTATTCTAAACACTAAAAATAGTACATTAATTGCAAATTAGCCAACTTTACATCACGATTTCCCATGCGAGACATCATTTAATATATCGTATCAATTGTAAAATAGTGTTGAAAGCATTAACTGTATTCATATTAAGTGAGTAGTAAGTAATCATCAAAGCGCACATCACTTAATTTCTTTCCAAAATTGAATTCAATACATGTACTACTTTGTTGTAAGCTTTTTGATTTTGAATCAAAGCTTGACTTAACTGCGTAAATTTTTATCACAAATTAAACTTTTGTAAGGTAAACGCTACTGAGTTGATGAATATTCTTAGGCGTGTACTTTACAAGATTGTTAACATGAAGCCCGTCATATTTTAAGTATCCTTTTTCGGTGTAAAATGTCGATACAAAATGACCGCCTGTGTTAAGAGTGTATGCAAACAATTTGTATTTGACCCCCCGGCTTTCGTTGTACCTGTATGAGGAACCTTATTATTTCATATCAGGTGACGATTGCAAATGCTGTTTTACCAAAACCAGAAGTTCTAGAAGCTAGTCCCTTGGCAGCAAAATTTGAACCTTCAGACATACATGGAAACCTTGGGTCAAAACTAATGATTAGAGTGTTGTGAGACCTTGGAAAGTAAAATCCGTAAATTATCACGGCCCGTTGAGGGGACTGACGTTAAGGTTAAAATCCAACCATATTGAAACCCTCAACTAGTGATTTCTAGTGGCGTACAAGCGGTTCTAACAAACCGAAATGTTGAAAATAAATTGCGCAAATTTGTTTTCTTAGTAAAATTCAAAGCAAAAAATTTATGGTATTCCAATTGGGTATTATCCTCAAATCTCGAACAAAAATTAATGAAATACCTGAGGCAATACTCGTGAAACATAGATCGACTTGATCAAATCGAAATTAGTCAAATGACAAAAACAGCTCATAGTTCAAAGCTCCAAACTCAACTAAACTTTCAAACTAAATATATCTTATATGAGTACTGACTATTTTTCCGAAAACTTTTTCTAATCATTACTTCAACAGAAGACCTGCAACAATAAGTTAATTTACAAATCGTTTTCTTAGCCTATTTGAAACTAATATAAATTTTAGAGAATATAAAGCAAGCATTGTCAGAAGGTATTATTGCAACTTTTCAAAAAGTTTAGTTTGAGACAATATGCTTTTCAATTTCCACTTGTATTTAGCAGCGCTATTCTATTCTGCTCTAATTTGCTACGAAATTAAACACCGGAATTAGTTCGGGCAAGAAAAAAATTGGAAGGGTACCACTTCTTAGAGTTGTGTTAATACTATTTTTTTATTTATAGATGTGTTTCCAACTGCGGTCGGACCAAATATTGGCATCGGCAGTTCGTCGGATCTTCTGGTGAACTTGACAAGCGATTTTATTTGTAAGTGTAAAATTATATTTTGTGGTTTATTGTTTTATACGCACTTTAAATTACGCAAATTTACATAAAAGATTGTTTTCATTAGTACCAGTATCTGAAAGCATAGGCCGCTCTCGACGCGCTTCGAGATTTAAGGGAAGAAACCGTCAAAGAGCCACTTCAAAGCGCAGGCAGTGGAGGCAGGGAAAAAATGCTAACAAGCAGCAGCCGAGCTTGAGTTGAGGCGTGAAGATGTTAACACGTTCCCATTTATGTCTCGCAAAGTTAAAACATTAAGTACTAAAATGGAGCGGTCCATTTTTTTTCAATAACCTAATCCAAAGTTTACGAGGCACTAAATTTTCCAGTGAAACTTGTTATCCAGAACCCTTGGTTTTGAAATCTGAACATGATTTTATTTTTTCTAACGCAAATTCAGAAACAAAAGTGAAAACATGTGACATAAAGCAAGATCCGAAAGACGAATTCAGTGAAATCGGAATTCAAAATTTAATTGTTCATGGACTTGTAATTCAAAATCCTACCCCAGGTGCAATTGCCAATTTTTCCAAGACAATGTTAAACCTGAAAATTCATGTAAAAACTGTGGCAGTAATTACAGAAAAAGTATTAAAAGTCCAGCTAAAAGTACTGTTCATGTTCGACTCAAAATTTTTCGCAATTGTTACAAACTTAAAGGAACAAGCATCGGAATTAGTGAGGATCTCACATTTGAAGAAAAAAAATTACGAAAACAACTTGCTCCTTTGCTTCAAAAAGCAAAATCGGAAGGTATTATAGCCTATTTGAGGGGTTCATTTCTTGTCATCAACGGAGTGAAGCAGTCTGGTTGCAGTGGCTTATCCGAACAAGAAATTAGTGCTGACGGTGCACTTTCACACAACAGAAACAAAAATGACCAGGAACAAAACGCAAAATCTAATCCTTTACATTCAACAGAAGATGGGGAGCTGTGTCTCCCAAGGACACAAACAACTCCAAATGACGTCACTAGGCTCTTAGTGTTAAAAAATTTGAGACGACGTTTGTCTGAGAAGAAATCCTCACCATTACCAGTAGTTCAGTAGTATCAGACTCATGCCTCGGCTCAAACTCCAAGTTATGATGCTCAATTTAAGAGGGTGTTAATACATTGTTAATAGAGTAAAATTTTACAAAAACAAATGTACATGGTTAATCTGATCTAAACGGCTTCATAGGCTTTTGGCCTGCAAGGAGACAACGATTCAATGAAAAAAAAAAGCAGCAGCCGAAGAGGTCAAAGTTGGCAAAGGCAGGGCGGACTGCAATGCAAACTGCATTGGCTGCTATAATGTTTGGTACAGTGACAACCTCCTGGGATTCGATCCTAGATCTCATTAAAGGAAAAGATGAGGCCATTATCCAAGAAGTTAAAAACTACTATTATTCTCCGACGCCGGAGAAAATGTCACAACTCATGCACCTTTTTGAGACTCCAGAGACCGACAATAAAAGGTTCAACAAATATTCCTCCACAATGATATCTAAATTTTTGAATTGATGGTTGTTGATGCATAGTTGTAATTATAATTTTCATTATGTTATTAGAGTTCGCCGTTCCACAGAAGTTGAAGCTATTCCTTTCAATGTGTTTGCAAAAGGTATTATATTAAAAATATTATCATTTGATGCGCATATTATTTCAACTTTGAATTTTTCTTCTACTTGTGAAAACTCTCATTTTTACTATTATTTGGGTTATTTTTAGGAGCGGAGGCAAGACAACTAGCTTTCCATAACGGCGCGTCAGTTTACCAAGTTGCCCCACTCTACTCGGCGTTTTACTCCAATCGACTTGATGCGCTCACAGAAAGGATCCTTCAAACTAGAAAAGAGGAGGCTGACGACATTGAAAAAATCGTATCTTCAATAACTGTATTTAAGTATGTTTCAGGTGGAATTTTGATTTTGCTCTGCCTTGGAGCAGTAGTTGCTGGCGTTGTAAAGATTACAAAAAATTGCATTTTCACAACTAATACTTTGTAATATCGTTGTGCACCATTTTACTTACTGCTTTTAATTCGCCTATTCTCCTATTTCATTTCATCATCAGTGACATTTAACTTTTTAAACTTTTAATACTACTTAAAATTAAATAATAGAAATTACCTCAACTTTGCCAAAGAAAAATAATGTAAGAAAAAATTTGAAAGACATTATTTAAGTTTATGCGTTGCAGTGAATAAAATTCAAATCGTTAAATTAAACATTTCAAAAAAATAAAGCATACGCCCACTTTCTCACGGAGCCTTTATGTAAAAAGGGGTGTTTCTTACTTAATCTCATTTTTATATAAAAATTAAATCACGCATTTCTTTGATAACAACATCCTACTTAAGGTTTTTGAGACGATGGCTTTGTCTTTTGATTGTTAAATCCTTGAGTCTAAAATAAAGAGTAGGTGCTAAGTTGCGGGTGCTATTTTCACGCTACAGCAGTGGTATGTGAAGATAGCGCCTACACTCCAGCACATATTTTGTGAAAAACGTTTGTCTTATGGAAAACAGCACAATAGCATATGTAGGTGTCAACTTCACGCTTCATAGGTGATAGGTGCTATCTTCACGCACCCCAACAACTCCCATCATTACTCTTTTGTTTTCTTTTACAATTTTTACGGTTGTACATATTTGTTTTTTGGCAAAAATCTCACACTTGAATAAAATGAACCTAAATGCAAATTACTTGTTCACAATACCTGATACTCGGATTTATGTAAGTCGGATATTAGTTAAGCAAAGCAACTTCTCTGCCTAATTACCTCACGGAACTATTAACGAGCTGAGGTCTTAAAGGACAAAATTTCATTGACTATAGGTTACACTTTCATGAAAATTACTTTTCACGTACAGGGGCCGCGCCCCTGTACGCCCATATTGCGCCCCTGTTACGCCGCTTCCGCGCCCCAAGTACGCCTCTAATGCGACACTACCACGCCCCTGTTGCGCCCCTGGTACGCCGCTCCTGCGCCCATGTTTCACCCCTGGACGACCCAGCTGCGCTCCTAGTATGCCCCTGTTATGCACCTACTACCCTTCAGTCGGGTTAGGGGTTTCTGAGGGGTGCAAATTTGCTAGATTTGGGGCGCAAATTAGTAACACCCGTATTTTTGTTTGCTTTGAAATCATGTCTGTATCGAATTCGAAATGAAGTTTCAGATCAAAGGAAGTATTTCGAGATTTTATGCAACCGCCAAGAAACGATTCTTCTGAATCCACAAATGATTCCGATACTAAAGACCAGAATTACAATCCTTAACTAAAAAGAGCTTGTGACTTATGACTAAAACTTTTTTGTGTAATGAAAGGTATCAGATTTAAACAAATTTAATACTATGTGTGTCCTTGAGTATTTGAGTACCATTTTCAGAATAAAATTGAATTGGCTAATTCAAAGTAAATTATTCTCGACCTAGTTATTATTATCTGTTTTTGAAAGTAAGTAATAAAAATTGATAAATGACGTGAAACTTAACTAATACTAGAGAATGAAATAAAGTTAAAAAAAAAAACAAATATCATTGAACACAGAATAATTGTTTAACTACTTCTGTTATTTGTGTTGCTGACATCGATAATTGCAGCACTTGCACACAAATATTCCTTGTTAAGAACGGAAAAATTCTGATGTCTGGGTCAAACACAACGCAAACGGGAACATTTTACAATTATGACATCCGTGCTTCCCGTGCCTATTACATTATATCTTTTACCACCAGGATTGGCTCTAATCGGCATTCAATTATTGGATTTATCGAGCTTTTCCTTGGGATTGCGTTATTCGATGTTTGTGCCTTTGTGGTGCCTACAAGCTGTCCCCTCATCTTCTATAAGCTGGCTCCTAACCCCCTCAAACCGACAAGTTGGCCCCTCACAGCCCCTCACGCATACAAGACAGCCCTTCAAACATGCAAGATAGCCCCTCACAGCCCCTCGCAATGAATATTATTCACTCTAGTTTTTGATAATTATAGTATCTAAAAATCCGCTCAGAATTACTTTATTTTGAACTTTATTGTCCTTGTCCTTTATTTATAATTTGAGCTTGAGCTTTTGAGCAGAACCACAAAATAAGCCGTCTTAGGATAACAGGTATGCAGATACGTTAATAATTGTAAATAATTTTTTATTGTGCACTTTATCATGCAAGTTGACAAAAGATTAGAAGATAATTTATAATATATAAAACAGAAGAGACAAATGAAAACACTTCCGAAAATGAAGCTGCAGCTTGTATGTAATTAATCAAATACAAGGTTAATACTATTTATCTTAAAATTTTATAATCATTTAAGATGCAGCAAACGCCGAGGAAACTCAAATCCGCCTCTTCAGACAAAGAACAAGAAGGTTGTTTAATAATATAATAGATGAAAATGGTTTTCTTATTACTTATTTTTAAATCAGTAATTAAATTTAAATTTAGGCCATTCTGGCCAGCAAGCTAATATAGGACAATCCAAGGTAAAATGCACAAAACCAATGTTTAAAAAAAGTGGTTGTTGTACATGTTCTTAACACAGTATTGTAGAAAGCACACAAACAAGATGAAGAACCGGTATTTGAGGAGGCGGCGCACGACAAATGGCAAAAACCAGGGGAAAAAACCTTCTGGTGTTTCAACGATCCTCCTCAATCTTCTTAGAATTATATGGGGTGGAGTTATCACAATTCATGGCGCCGATACTAAGATAACGAACACCTGCAGCTTCGACAACTTAATCTACTTAATGTACTGTGTAAGGGTATGACCCTTACTATTAAGCTAATTAGTTAATTGTTAAGTGGACCAATGCCCATAGTTGTTAGAGAAGCGTCCCAGCAAGAGTCGGGAGACTCACTCCATTCGAGGCAGATCATCTCCTGCTTTTGGACGAGAAGCACCTGTTCTTGGCACGTGTGCTTCATCGTCCACCTATTCAGGTCAGCATTCGGTGACCTATGACCCCTTCAAGCCAGGAGTGGCTGTAAGCCAGGAGTGGCTTCACGCGCCTGGAAAGGTGCAGGGCCAGGAGTGGCCCTTCCCTTAAGGTGACGTCGTTTCGCTTAGAGCAAGAGCCCTTGGAGATGTTTTGTTAATTGTTTCGCCCTTCGGGCACCTGTTAATGTAGTCTAAGGCCCTATGTGGCCCATATCCTAGTTTAAGGGCCCCCCTTTTAGCATGTAAGTTTTTGGGGCCAATAATCCCTTGTTTTAGGGCCAAAGAGCCTTTCGTAGAGGTCATTGTTTGTGCTGAACGGCACTTGTTTCATTTTCTTAAGGCCGAGGCAAGGAGGGCCTTGCCTTGCCCTTACAACTGTATGTACAAGACCGAGCCAATTGTCTACGGATTTCTACAAAACATAGTAACAGTTTGGCACAAAACACATTGCTGTTGTAGAGAATAATCAGGGCGTTAGATTTTGCCGACTTCAAATTAGCTAAAACAGTTTGTGTCAGCCAGCAAACAACAGTTTACCTTCTGCGTATTGACGGTCGTGGCCTTGTAATGGCAAATCCTAATCATTTAGAGAGCGGAGATTTCTATTTTGGAAACGACTTGTTCATTAACACAATTTCAGGTTACTTTTATGTTACTAAGACGTGGGGATGCACTAATGCAAAGTGCAAAGTGAAAGAACCCTTTTTCAGGTAGCGGACATACCGGTTCTCTTCGCTTATGTATATGATATATATATATATTGATCTATCAGGGCCATGTTTTGAACAATTTGTTTGTTCAAAATAACAGGAAATTCTCACAAATATTGTAACTAACTAGTCTAGTTTTCAATTTTGTAATATTCATAACACTCCAAATTACCAAAAACTGCATACAATTGCTAAGGTAATGTTTATAAATAGTGACACATACACACATTGTTTGCCTTGAAAGTTTAATGGAACATTGTATATATATATATATATATCATGCTGACCCTGAAAGAGTTCAGAATATCGCCGAAGGCATGCCACAAATTATTAGAGTTTATTGCCTGGTCATAATTATTTACCCAACAGAAAAAAAATTTCATATCACTTCTAAGATTCGTATTTGTGATAATGCTATTTAGGAAGATTTGTAAAGGTTACAACCAAAAATAAAGTCTCACGCACATCCAAAATTGCACTAAAGCTTTTTGCTTTCTAGACGGTTGCAAAAGGTAGATTGTCATGCGACATTTGTTGCTTTGTTGGGGGCGATGGCAAATAGGACTGCCAAAACCAAATTTCTGAAAAATATTATTGCTACCTATAATAGTCTCAGCCCCGGATACATCTCAAACTACCTAAAGGTACTTTGAGAAGTACACTTACGAGACACTTATTTTAGTACCTCAGGGTACTTAGACACTCCCTGACTGGGGATACTTCAATAAGGATGTTTTGCTACGACTTCAAAAAGTATCCTTCATCGAAACCTTAAACCAGCAGTAAGATACTTAATTAAAAGTCCATGGACACATTGTTACACAAGTATCTCAGGGTTCTTTGAGAAGTATCCGTTTGTGCTTGAGTTTTGTAGTAAAACTATAGTGGCAAATGCTTTCATTGGTATTTACAAAATTGTAGTTTTGGAAGAAATTGGAATTTAGTATTTGGAGACAACGTGAATGGGAAATTTGGACTTGCAACGGTTGCTACTGTTGCAATTCAGGATATGGGAGTATAATTTATGTAACTGATAATGTTGTTTCAATCATGATATATGCTACCTAGGATCTAAATGCCCAACTTATTTTTTTGTTTTGTAGAAAATTATTTTAATCTGGCTAAGTATGCAAAAAAAAACTTATCTCACAAAAACCACGTGTAATATATGATATCTAACATTAATGTTAGTCATTTTTAACTTCAAGCAGACTGACTTTGTTCGATAAAAATCTCTAGAGAACATTTACTCTTACGAGTCATAGCACGTTCACAAATATAATATAGTAATATCATTCAGATGGAAATAAACGCTGAAATTTCTTATTATTTTAAATGTGCCTAATTCTATTCCTAAATTCTACTCCTAACCAACTCTGTATATGAAACGATGTAATTTAAGAATTGTTGAGGTAGACTCAACCGAAATTTGTGTTGGTGTTCCAATTTGGCAAATGGAAACTGGACAGAAGTATAGAATACAATATATTATTATATAGCGTTTCTACAACATTCAGTATTTACAAACCTATTAACGGCGTTTGCATTACAGCTATAAAATTTTGAATTTAGTAGCTTTGGGTATTTAGATATTAAATTTACTTAAATTGTAAGTCAATATACCTCTTTACACAACCTAACTCTCAACTCATTGAAAAACAAGACTAGTTTTGTTTCTCATGTCTTGAACTATAACATTAGCTTATGTATATACTTTTATACAATTTTAATGGGAAACGAAGCTAACTTATTAATGTATTATGTTTAGACTTTAAAATCAATCTATAGAAATTTCTAGTCGAGTGGAAAATACATTGACAAATTTCAGTCAATTTAACTTTTCATTTCCTTGTTTATACATCAGATTTGGGAAAAGCGCCATTGGCTTGTACACTATATGAATTTATGCCACAATTAATTATAGAATGTGCATTGAAATTTTGACGGGACACTAGGACAATAAATGTGGATTGTATTTCTACCTTTTGGCGAGTTACCCGTGCTTCAAAATGTTAAGATGTCGTCCAAATTTTATGGTTGCGAGAATCAAGGCCTTTTATCTGGGTAAATGCAATGGCAAATTATTTTCGTGGGTGTATGGTGGATACATGGAAATCCAGTATGAAAAGTCGAAATAACTCTAAAAGTAAAGTCCATACAACAATTAAAACTTCTAGTTTAAGGCAGAAAGCTTTTGGTTGCTCAATACGCATGAATTTGTATTGCTAATGCAAACGTATAACTTAATTAGAAATTGTTTCCACATTCAAATTTCGTAACATTAGGCTTTTACAAGTTGAGCGTTCACATTTAATTGGAAAATATTCTGTTATAGTATAACTGTTCTAACAAACATTGTGGATGAAAAAAAAAGTAATTTATGAAAACTTGTTTTTTTTAATCTAATTCTGTTAGAAATTGGCAAAACTGACTTGACTGACTCGATGTTAAATAATTCAATTACCATTTTATACAGACGAGCTTATGATGTCCTTATGTAATTTTCACGGAAATTTGCAGCGCCCCACGTCCATTGAGAAACAAAATAATTGAATCTGAAATCACAGAAAATGGAAATTCAATCGTAATAAAAAAAATGCATCTACTCAGCTAAAATACATGTATAAACTATGACCATTAACCATATCAACAATAGCTAACTAATACTAATACGAATAATTTTGACAATACTGATTAAAATTAACATGTAACACACATATTTACATACAAATAACATCATGAAAGACTAACAATTGAACTTAATTATTTCAAACTATCTCACCGTGAGTAGTTGCTACGCCATAATTTGTCCTTCCTGTTCCTAGGGTTGTAGCAAACTAATTGAGGTTAGCTCAGCACCAAAATAACGGCAGTGCAGAAATATGACTAATGGTATGGAGATATTTATTTTTGTCCTCATTTTTTTTTGTGCACACAGTACTACAAGGCGATATAACTTTTCTTCTGAGAAAGATAGAAAAAGATAAAAATTGAAACAAATCCCCAGGCTCCTTCAAGGGTACGACGTCTTTACCTCTGACGCATTACAATTGTCAATAGTGGAAATTTTTGTATCAAAGTCCAATGTATTTGTCAATATCTGACAAAGTAGATAACTGTAAACTGTTCCATTTTCAAACAATTGCTTATAGAATTGGACAACCTAATAATAATGAAGTAATAATAATAATAATGCTCTGCAATATCAATTACCTCGGCACCACCAATTTATTTTCGACGAGAAAAAAAGTGAAGCTCATGAAGCTTAACATATGTTAAAGTTTTGTGTCTTTTTCTAATGGACTTTATTATAAAAAAAACTCAATTTATCTTACAAAGGTTATTGTTAATATAATCAACGCGTTAATGTATCAAATTAAACTAATTATTCTAGCATACTTGAATTTATTATCTCACCATCTGCATGCGTCCTACTTCTGCTGTTTTTTTTATTTTAAATAAAGTTTTAGTACTTAATAATAATAAAACAACAATTTCGAACTTTCCAAACATTATATCAAGCGTAGTAACTAAAATAAATAAAACCCACTTTAATGGACTGGAACACAAGAGATACTGAATTAGATGTGTAAAAATATTATAAAATTCTTAATGCAGTCTTCTTCACTTTATTAGTAACAAAATATAATTTGATTCTTTGCGTGGCGTTCCATTCCGTGGTTAATATCGTGGTTAATTTAAGTATATCTTTGGCTGAAATTTGGCTGAATTTTGTAAATCAGTATTTGTAGTTCTTTTGCAAATTATTTAACTCTAAAACCCAACCGGTACACGAAATCACAAGATTTTATTAATTGCACTATACGAACGCAATGGCAAGCGGAGTTTAAAATAGCAAAGTTATAAAAATGCGCTAGTGCTTCGATTTTTCAAATTTTCAACATGACAATGACAAATGGCATTCAAACAAAACTGTATTATAACCAAATCCGTTGATTAAATATAAAAAAGATAAAATTGAAAATATTGTGCTTATTTACTTATCTTAATATAGATCTCACTTATTCATATACAATTAATTTACTTATTTGTAATAATAAAAGCTATTGCACGTTAGTTATAGGTATAATCATGAAGTGTGACGTAACCCTTGTCGTGGAGCGAATGTTGTTGTTTTGTCACGTGCAATAACTGGTTTTAAGGTTTTAGAGCATGGCTAAAATGAGCCAAGCAAGCGTATCATAGGACGGGCTTGTTTGGCTACAACTTTGAACCAAACACGCTTGTCTGATTGGAGGTAAATACTCACCTGAACACAAGTTTCTTGTGAAGGTATTAGGATTCGAACCCGCAACCACTCTTGAGCAAGCAAAATCCACACCCATGCGGCTTCAAATGGTCCTGATCGATCTCAACTACTCTAATTGTAGGTCAAACTCAAGATTGAACACGTACTAGCCAAACAAACCTGTCCTAGTACAGGGGGATTTTATTTTTATTTTCCCGGATCCTCCTGTCCTAGGACGGGCTTGTCTGGCAAGTTTAAAAAAATGCAATTTCCACTCTTTCTTAGTATTTGCCACTCTCTGTGCGTATCGGTTGTACAAAAACTCCCTTCCACCCGACTCTTACTCTTCGGCGAGATCCACAGACGGGCATTCAATTCACCCAAAAAATCTTTTTTATGAAAGTTAAATCCGTTCATTATCTAATTGATATAGTTGCTCTGACCATCCCCTTGAAAAATAGTAAATGTAATTAAATTATTAAGTCAATTGCAGAGCAATAGCTAAGCACGTAAGAGCAGAACGCCATTTGATTATTAATTATTTTAGTTAATTGAGTCATTTAACATTTTTAATTCAGTTACCTTTAGTTTTTCAAACCAGGCCTTAATTATTTGGCAATCCGTTTGAACAAGCCTTGCATAGAAAATATTAAATTGCCACCCCTTTCTCTTCGATAATTGAACTGATAACATTTTGATTCACTTAATTTACACTTGTTTCTAATTTGTAAAGCTTCGTATTTTGCCCATTTACGATCGATTGACGTCATGTCGCCGAAGGTGAGACTTTTTGTCGGACCTGCTTCTGGTCTTTGATAACGCAACTTTATCCTGTCGGCGTTGCATTTTTAAAGGGAAAATTGTTTATCGAACAACACAATTGTGACAATTTGTTTCAAACAGTTTCCTTTTGTTTTTGTTTATGCTTCATTGTTTATCTTCGGTTAGGTGAAATGGAAAGCCCCACAATGGAGTAAGGTTAATTTGTTTCAAAGCAAAGGTCGACGAGGTCAGAGGTCACGATCGTTAAGTTTTGTTTTTGTTGATTTAGTGCCTGTTTCGACATTAGGCGTGTCAACCGCTTTGGTTTGAGCGAGGTTAGTAACTTTAGTTAACTAATTAAAGCTAAGGATACCTAATTAGTTAAAGTTAGGGATAGCTTAGCTAGTTGAAGGAAAAGGATACTTAACTAATTGAAGTGAACGATAGTTAATTAGTTAAAGTTAGGGATAGCTTAGCTAGCAGAAGGAAAAGGATACTTAACTAATTGAAGTGAACGATAGTTAATTAGTTAAAGTTAGGGATAGCTTAGCTAGTTGAAGGAAAGGATACTTAACTAATTGAAGTGAACGATAGTTAATTAGTTAAAGTTAGTGATAGCTACCTACTTGATGATAAAGGATACTAATTGAACTAACGTTAACTAAGTTAACTAATTAACTAAGTTAATTAATTCAGCCGTGAAGGCGGGAGTAAAGCAGATGTGGTACATTGTAACCTCCCATGTAACCTCCTGCTGTAACCTCCCATGCAACCTCCTTGTTATTTGTACAGTGTTGCCGCTGCCTATACAAGTTGCGAACTGTAACCTCCTGTTGTACCCTCCCATGTAAGCTCCCAAAACATCTCTAATAATTACAATTTAATAT
>JAQFYP010000214.1:0-29319 GCA_034694865.1 Bilobella braunerae
GTGAGTGATAGTCACTCACTACTACTCCTGACAGCCCCAACGGTGGGTCATTGACTCTCTGACTTGGTCAGGAGAGCCCAGGGAGATCGCACCGTTACAATATTTTGTTATAACTACAGTTTAAAATAACAAAAAATTGCAGTCTTTCAAAAATTCCAAGCAAAACTGGCATTAAATACTCAATCCAGAAAAACCTGTCGTCATAAATTATTGTGGCCTATTTGCATAGGTATATTACCAAGAATCAAATCAAGTTCCTTGGCCTGGGTGTCGAGAGTACGGGATACTTATGTCTTTGTTCTGTCTGTCTGACCCAATCCCTAAATCGAGTGAATCTGTCATAATTCTGCTTTCTAAAAAAAATTTCAGAAATGCCCTGAAGTAGCAAAACTAGTTGTGTTTTAATTATATTTTTATGTCTGCCGTCATCTTCAATGATCCTTGTCAATGTATTACGTTATATAAAACGAATTTGGTTGGCGGTGCGGCGCAAAGCAAAGACAAAAGCAATTTTTTTCTTACAACAACTGGCCCGGTGGCCAAATGGCGAGAAGCGTCGACATAAATTCCAAAGTCAACGTCGCAGGTTCGAAACCTACCAACTTCAGTTTTTTTTTTTACTTTTTTTTACAATAAACTTTTTGAAATGGATTAAAAACTTCGTTCTAATGATTCAGTAAAATCCCTAATTGTGATTTTAATTAGTTAATTACGTTAAACAATGAACAATAATTACCATTTTTAAGTTGAGTTTTACATGTAAATGTGTATTTTTACGTACGCTGAAGCTAACTATGACCTTGAAATTGCTCAAAAGACAATTCTTATTTAGTTAATTATGATTAACAACGAACTATGATTTAATTTAGAAAGTCGAGTTTACCATGTAAATGTGTATTTTTACGTACGCTGAATCTAACTGTGACCTTTAAATGGCTCAAAATCGATTTTTAATTCGTTAATTAGTACTTAAATTAGTATCAGTTATTAAACCGTTATGTGCGTTGAGAAGGCATTCAAGAAGTAATACTCCCCTCTTAGGACGGGTTCCTTTTCTAGTAATGCATATCCTAAAGTCCAAGTGAGCCTTTAGTTAGCTTTCCATCAAGTTTATTTTTGTTTTGCAAAATTAACTTTCTTCATCAAGTAAGCATAATCAAATAGTCCAAAATTTGTGGCTGCCTGATTGTGATTTTTATAGATTGTTATAGCTTGCTTGGTCCACTTATTCATTGCTATTTCAGAAGAACCCACCGGGCAAGTATGCTAATTAGAAACCAGTGCTTCGAGCTTGGTACAAATATTATTTCAATGTGCTTGGGGGCTTTCAGAAGTTCTAAGAATTTTGTTTGAAAGAGATGTTTTTTCTTTGTAATACGCAAAAGTAAAGATTGAATGAAAATTGGAGTTCTAGTTTTATGAATCTATTCAATGAAACGATCACAATTGCGCCCAAGATACATTCAATATATCAGATGTGCACTTCAAGGTGAGTAGTAACAAAAACAAATTTGCAAAAAAGTACCAATTTACAATGGGTTGCATTAACCACAATTAATTGATAAAAAGTTAGGTCGATTATCAAATTGTCGATAGCAAGTTCCACATCTACTTATATGGCAAATTGTGCTATGGATGTTATGGATAACTAGCAAAACCCTGAAAACCTCATTTTTTTTGGTTTTGGGTTTGGGACATTTTAGGGTCAAACCCCCGTCACCCATGGAGCTATTTCAGGCCCGTGCAGGGAAAAAAGTGCTTGTGTTTTGTAATGCCATTGCATTTTTGGAATGCAATTGCTGTGACCGATGAAAGGATGCACAAAAATAAGACAAATACTATGGAGAATAGATAATATGCGACGGAGAGAAATAAAAATATCACATATAGCATGCACTAACGCATATCGTTGAGTTGAGAACCAGTTAATTGACTTGTTTTTAATGACAAGCTCTTGGAAGTAGTTTAGTGTTTTTTTTCTGCATCCTTTCCCTTAATAATACACGGAATTCCTGACCCAAGTTCAATAGTATTTTGTTTTGCAATAGTACATTAGAGAGCAACTTTTTTTCTTTTAACAACTTTCCAAAAGAATCACGTTCTTGGACTGGGTGGGTGCAACTAAGGATTATGGTATAATTTGTTCGCGTTAAATCAAACAATCAATTGATATTTGACATTTGACGTAAGCCACAATCAACATGAGTGGCAGATTAAACATTTATTTTGAAATTAGTAGAATTCTAAAAGTATTCTTCTAAGTTCTTAGTAAGAGCTTTACGAATCCGGATCCTGCCCGGAGCCAGAGCTAGCGCTAGAGCGGAGCCGTCCCTCGCCTCCAAAAATAGCTGGAGCCGGATCCAACTGGATCAGTTCCAACAACCATTGGAGCTGAAGTCGGATAAAATAGAGCCAGCGTGGAACTGGTTCCACGGCTCCGGAGCTAGTTTTTCATAACAAAACAATTTTTCTAAATCATGACAGATTAACTAACTCTTGGAATGCAATTTTTTTCAATAAATACAACATGGTTCGCTACGTATCCTTCTTGTAAATCTACTGCTGTTTGGTATTTTGGCACTGATGGCATTTTTGAAGGAACTGCGTAAACATAACGTATTGCAGAGTGGTTTATGGAGTTCCGAAAAATTATAGTTTGGCTGAGATCGGCTATTTTTGTATTAATATTTGAATCGAACTTATAGTATTGTAAAATCAGACAAATTCTTTATGTATTATAGAAGCCAAATTTTAAATTTACTTACTCTCGAGTAAGTTTATCACCAATTCTTCATTTATATAAGCTTTCTCCCTGTGAATACTTTGTATAGTATTATTGTTTAGTTGGACAACAATGACCAAAACGTTATCTGCGTGGCCTTATTATGTTTAACAGGGAAAATTAAATTTTCTTCTAAATTTATTTTCAGCTGAATTTTGAAATGAACGAGTACCTACCTACCTGAGGACATCCTCATTAAAATTGCAAAGGAAATAGTTGTATTTATGGTCAAGCATGTATCCAAAAAAGACACAGAACTTACCGTGTTAAAATATCTAAAAAGTTTACTTTTCTTGAGGGTGTTGTAAGGAAAAACGGGCATTACCAACGTCAAACCGTAACCAGAAATGGACACAGCAGGGATTGATGTTTTGGAAACGCGGAAAGAGAAGTATGCAATTTAGCTGGCCAAATTGTTGAAAAGTAAATAGCAGATTCCTAGAAACAGCGCATTTGTCATACTGCACTTGATTTTAAACGTTAATAAAATTATTTAAATGGGTTGAATCACTTTAATTCTACCTCGTTTTTAATAGTATAATTAAAATAAAAAAAATTATGGGTACCACGTCATTAGATCCTTTCAATTAGACGCCGTTAAACAAGTGCTCTAAAATGTGTGTTTGAATAAGAGATAATTGCATTAATGTATGATTTTCAATAACACGAGTCACAATAAAAGACGATGTATTTATTACCAATTATTTTAGGTTTCCTCCCACAAACTCGAAAATTTAGGTTTCAATTAATAAATCGATTTAAAAAAAGGTCAGTTCAATTGTTGTGCGGAATTTTTTTTAAATTTGCGCATTGATACACTAAATTAATGCGTTAAAGCCGAACTGGCTGATCTTATGTACTCACAATTTAACAAAACATAATTTAAACCAAACTTTTTTTATAAAAAAAAAACCGCGTGTTTGCCTGTACACTTCAACAAGAAATAGAGTCTTTAAAAATCGGAATTCTCGTTAAATGCAATCATTATGTAGGATTCAAGTATTCACATCCTCATATATTTAATATTGAGCTATACTGTTTTATGTTTTCTAGTATTCTATTTTCTATTTTTCATATTCTATATAGATGTCTTTTTTAATGAACAATTTTGCAAAGTATGCGTTCTAATTTAAAAAAAAACAGCTCGTGATGGATCCGTCAACGGAGCATACAGCATTCACCAAGACAGCATACGGAATACGCAAAGTGCAAAGACAGCAAGAACAGAAATGTATGTTATACGCTGTCTTGAAAGACAAAATTATATGCTTACAATTGCAAAGTAAATATCATAGTTCTTAAAATAAAGTTAATGTTAACATGTTCAAAGCTTAAATTAAGATAACACTGACGTATTATCACACATATATTAGCATTTTATAAATGACGTAATTAAACATACCTATAGTAAATAGGAAAATATTGCGTATATCTTGTGTGTTCACAAACAAATTAAAAGAAAGTGTGCAATAAATAGTATGAAAGTGTGCAATAAATAGCATGAACTTGATTGTAGTTTGAGTTGTAAAATTTATTTGTAAAGTATTTTATTTAATACAAAATTAGCAAAAGACAATAAATTACAACTACTAAATGTAGCTATTGCGAAATAAGTTATAAAATGCTTATAAAGTATTTTGAAACTATATTAGAAGTGCGGGAAAAAATATATGTTTTCTAATATCGGTATACTTCCAAATTGTTCTTTGGGCACTTCATGTTTTGTGATTTTAAGGAGTTTTGATCTTTCGTAGTTATCTAGGTAGCCGCCGAGCTCTTCTACTTGATCGACTGAGAGCGGGGGTGCTGTGGGGTAGGGAAAAGGGCGTGGAGCGGGTTGATATGCGGGTTGAATATCTTCTTCTTGCTCATCTACAGGTGCTGGAGTAGGTTTGGGGTAGGATTTAGGGCGTGGTCGACGGGTAGTTGGAGCGGGTTGAAATGCGGGCTGAATATCTTCTTCTTCCTCATCAACAGGTGGTGGAGTAGGTTTGGGGTAGGATTTAGGGCGTGGTCGACGGGTAGTTGGAGCGGGTTGAAATGCGGGTTGAATATCTTCTTCTTCTTCATCTACAGGTGGTGGAGAAGGTGTGGTGGAGGATTTAGGACGTGGTCGACGGGTAGGTGGAGCGGGTTTAAATACGGGTTGAAAGTCTTCTTCTTGCTCTTCAGGTGGAGAAGGTGTAGGATCTTTGAATACCGGATACATTTCACTAATGGGCTTTTGAACCGGAGTGGGTGTGGTAGCTGGTTCTTTTGTCGTCATTACCGGAACAGGTTGCGGCTGGACGGGTTGCGGTACATACTGGGGCTGGGGTCGAGGCTGTGGTGCATACTGGGGCTGGGGTCGAGGCTGTGGTACATACTGGGGTTGAGGCCGTGGTATATACTGGGGTTGAGGCCGTGGTATATACTGGGGCTGGGGCCGTGGTATATATTGGGGCTGGGGTTGTGGTACATACTGGGGCCGTGGCTGAGGCTGTGGTACATACTGGGGTTGAGGCTGTGGTATATATTGAGGCTGAGGCTGTGGTACATAGCGGGGTTGAGGCTGTGGTATATACTGGGGCTGTGGTATATACTGAGGCTGGGGTTGTGGCTGTGGTATATACTGAGGCTGGGGTTGTGGCTGTGGTACATACTGGGGCTGGGGTTGTGGTACATACTGGGGCTGGGGCTGTGGTACATACTGGGGTTGGGGCTGTGGTACATATTGAGGCTGAGGCTGGGGTTGGGGCTGGGGTTGTGGTACATACTGAGGCTGAGGCTGTGGTGCAAACTGGGGTTGAGGTTGTGGTTGAGGTTGGGGCTGTGATACATACTCGGCCTGGCGCTGTGATCCATACTCGGCCTGGCGCTGTGATCCATACTCCCCTTGGCGTTGTGATCCATACGCGGCCTGGCTCTGTGCTCCAAACTCGCCCTGGCGCTGTGATCCATACTCGGCCTGGCTCTGTGCTCCAAACTCGCCCTGGCGCTGTGATCCATACTCGGCCTGGCTCTGTGCTCCAAACTCGCCCTGGCGCTGTGATCCATACTCGGCCTGAGGCTGTGGTGCATACTGAGGTTGAGGCTGTGGTTCATATTGCGGTTGGGACTGAGGCTGATATTGTTGCTGCTGTTGATACTGTGACGCATATTGTTGTTGCGATTCATACTGCGGCGCATATTGTTGCTGTTGATACTGTGCCGCATACTGTTGTTGCGATTCATACTGTGGCGCATATTGTTGCTGTTGATACTGTGGCGCATATTGTTGCTGCGGTTGATACTGTTGAGCATATTGTTGCTGCGGTTGATACTGCGTCTGATATTGGGGCTGATACTGATAGGATGAGGTTTGATATGTTGACTGGTATGACGGGTAGTTATTGGGGTAATTGAATTGTCGAGGGAGTCTAGATTGTTTAGGTTTCGGAGGCTGCTTTGATGGGCGAATTGCTAGTTCAGTTTTATTTTCATTTTTGAAAGGATTGTACTGTGCCAATGCTGTGCCAAACACAGCAAGGAGTACAAGTAAGAGCTGAAAAATTTAATATAGTCGAATAATTTAAACAGAAAAACCAGAATTTGTTATATTTCCAAAATTTACTTGCACATAATAGAAAACTGCCATAATCAATGACACAGTTAGAATGAAATAGTATCAAATAATAAAATATACAAGTATATTTTTCATATTAATTATGATATAGAAGCATAATGATGAACTTATGAGATAGGTATGAAATCCTGTGACGTACCTTAATAAGAAGACTTACCTTCCTCATGTTGAAAAATTTGGAAAATCACTCTTCTTCTATTGATAGTTGCCAATGTTGATATTTTTTTGAAATGCAAAAAATAGACAATTCCGCCATGCACTTATATAGTTTTTGGCAAGAAAGAGAATGAGTGTTTCTTTAGAATGGTGAGGCCCACTCCTGGACCCACTCACTTGCTCAACCTGTTTCATATTACACAATTTGTCTACGATGCTTAATGTCACTGTATTTTTACAACTTGATTTCAACTGTGACAAGTGACTCTTGTTGACAGAAGTGAAGGGAGTGGGTCAAGATGTAACAGAGCATCAAGGTGAACTAGCCAGAGAGCAGACGAACTATTTTGGACGACAGTGGTTGACTTTTAAATAATTTGTGTCGTATGCCCTTGAGAGTCCCTGTTAAACAAAATATTAATTTGAAAGAAGATTTGGCGAAGATCCCTTGATGGTCCTTGACTCATCATTACTTATTGACAAGGGTCTATGCGTCGTTAGCGGAGACAAGTGACACGCATTTCGATTTTCAAGATGAAAAAGAAATGGAGTTGTCATTTTGTGCAAGTCCTTTCCTTCCTTCTGCATTAAATTAGGAGAGTTGTTTATTTCTTTTTTCGATTTATTATGCGTGTCCTTCTGTTCCTCTCAAAATTACAAGTTAGTAACTTGTATAAAATCGGATTCCTATTTCATACAATCACGTTCACTGAAATTTGAATTAAGAAAAAGAAACTTATCTTCATTATTTTTTTATTCAACCGCAATACTTTAGAGAATGATAATTAGCATTAGATTCATATTTCTGTTTCACTGAATCATGCATTTTGATTTAAATTATTATTGCTATTTTTCCAGTTACGTTTTATCAAAGTCATCAGAATGCACATAAGTATCAGAATTATACTATTTAAGTACTTATATACTATAAATACTAATAAAAATTAGTACTACACATACTATTAAAAAGTGTTACTGCTCTTTGGAACAGTTTGATAGAAACATCTACTAACTAAAAATTTGAATAAATGTTTTTTTTTTAATTTTAATTTTCAAAATATCAGAAATGGCTTCTAATACGAAATGGCTTGAACAATTTTTTAATTACATCACTAAAGTACTACTTAAAATTTTAGGGTACAAGAATATTCAAAGTTGCTACAATAATCATTATCTTCATGAATAAATGTATAATGCAAACATAGATCAAATTTAGTGAATTTGACAATTTAAAAACCCATTTAATTGAAAGCCAAATCGCATTTCAAAATTTGGACAATAGTTTTAAATTCAAATGTGACATGATTATAAACGTAATAATACAAACAGCAAAATTACAACACAACGCCATAACTCCAAATTTGAGGTTATTTGTTATATGACCACTCGATCCAGTTAATTAGATTAATTTATATCCTTCTTTACTTATAAGGAAAAGTTTGACCATGCTATATTTTTGCATACAATATTGTCCGAATTTGGATGTAGCTAAAGCACAGAGTTTTGTTAAAAATTTTAATTGGTTTTCAAAAAATATGCTTCCAAAACCGTAGAAAATCAAATGATGTCAATGAAATGCTTACATACAGAACAGTTCCATAATTAAAGCCAATGTTCTGAGAAAAAAACAATTATGTTCCTTACCACCCCAATTCAGATTTTTCAATTTAAGTGTGCATTGTCGATACGGTTATAATCCAATATATGCCAACAAAAGAAATAATCCAATTTGCAATGTGCTCCATTAAACTGACACAAACGCAAATCAACACCAAAGTTGCAAATATCGTGAATGCGCCCAACAGTAGTCCACTATTTATATTTACCTTCTTTGGATACTTGCTTCTATACTTGTAATGGCTCAAAGTATTCTGTGCCTTTACGCTTAGGTTATACGCAGTATTCCTCGCCATACTGTACAATCGGTTCCAAATCCCAGACTGGAACATGCCTTGAAACCTGTAGTGCAGAAAATTGAGTCGATCAAAATGTAGCACTTCTATTGCCCACCAGTTTCTTCGCATCAAGTATGTATCTTCACCATAGTACACGTCTTCTGCAGTATCCGATTTCCTGTGAAGTATATTCAAAAACGTTTTGTCCAATATAGGCTTTTCTTCCACAAATACAGTGTCATTACATCTTAGCAGTTCGCTAATGAACTCTGACGTACTTGAATTCAATGGTGTGTCTACAATGGCCGTTATGCTGTTCAACAGTTTTGGAAATTGCAACTCCAACTTTGGTATGGCGTCGTGCAATTTCCTACCAGCATTTAGTTTTTCCACAAGTTCTCGAATAAGCGAATTTCTAGTTCCGATTATACCAGCAACAAATGACCACTTTCCTTCTCGTGTTTTATGTGTTGAGGAAATGTCTACCAAACCATTTGGGACGTAGGCAACATCCAATGGTACTAATACCCTAAATTTTGCAATGGATTCATTTACTGTTTTCAGCCTTGTACGTTGTAAGGGCATTGTTAACTCTGAGGTCAACTCCCCGCGGTACAAATTTGTGATAATTATACACATCATCAGAAACACGGCTAGGAAGCCGCGGAATCCAATCAAGGATGTTAGGCGTTTTGAAAAATGCATATCTTGCTCAAGTAGTGATTTAAGCACCAAAAAGTACCATCCATCTTTTACGGAGTGGCAACGTATAACAATGTACAAGAAAATCGTGGATGCGAACATCGTACAAGTTAGCAACAACCAAAGTTCAGCGGGAAACGGTCGAATATAAGATTCAAAAGAAATGTACGATTGCCATCCACTGCAAGTTAGGAAATTTAGGCTGAAAGCTTCCAGCTCAAACACGTTTCCATGCAGCATATTGTTGTGATGAAAAAAACTTGTGTCAATGCGGTTGGATAAAGGAAATGTTAATAAATCAGACTCTATTTTGTGCAAACCTTTCTTGATAATCTTGTCATCGAAGTTAAGCACCTTCAAGATTTCGGTTACTGCGTTGTAGTAAAATTTACCTGTTCCTAAAAAATATGTTTCTGTTACAAACGCTTTGCCAGTTTTTATATTCAGTGCACAAGCTCCCTTTTTTTCAAAAAATATCCATGAACTACTGCATCCGGAACGTACGACTTCTAGGATATGTTCATCAAGAATTAGGCGCAAGCTGCCAAAAAACGCTGTTGATGTGAGAGAGTGATTTGTCATGTACGTGAGTTGTTGACTACAGGGATGCATAACTTTTGTGATTATCTCCACATCTGTTGCGTGGAGCCGCAGTTCAAAGGTCGGGAGATATCTGAGTATCGTCCGAACCACGCGGTCATCCGAACATTTGGATATGTGTTGATGTATTTGAATATAACCAACTGCATTGTTGTCTGTGGTTACCCAAACATTGTAGACATGTTGGCGATATTGAGTTGCTGAAATTCTCCACCTTCCGTCATTTAGAAGCCAACTGGTCCATTCTGCCGACTGGCAGTACTTTGTGGCATGTAAATCAATAGCCAGCAATATTTGACAGTTTTGTTTTCCTAGAAATAAGTTATCACCTAATGCAAAGAATGTTGCTTGACGAGGTGAGTTTGCAGACAATAGTAAAAATCTCACAATAGGATGCGTTTGAATATCCGCTAACAACTTTGTGGCAGGACCATTTGTTGTAGACTGAACATTCTCCAGTACAAATATTTGACATTGAAAAAAGTTGTGAAAATTTGCTAATGTTGTTGGAACGAGAATAACATAAATAGTGGTTGCTAATGTACAAATAAACATTACGCTGTTCATCAAAATTGCAAATTTTTATGCAGAAAATTTATTACAAAATACAATACCAATATTTTTCGACAAACCAGCTTCCTAGCTAGAGCAAAAATGTAGGTTTCAATACCTAAACTACGCTCGCAATGATCAAGCTCGGTTGGTAAAAGTTGCCTTGACATAATTAATTGACCGTGTTTTTTGACAATATATTGGAGTAAACATCGCTATGTTCAACATGCGGTAGCGCGGTAAGTGCTTAGTTTGCTTTGAATATTTTAGGTTTCCTGCACAAGTTCGAAAATTTATGTTTAATTAATAAATCGATTTTAAGGTTAGTTCACTCGTTGTGCATTTTTTAAAAAGATATTTGCATTTATATATAAATAAAATTAAGGATTAGGAACTAAACAGGCTGATCTGACGTCTGCGCATAAAATCAATTTGGCAAAAACTCATAGGTAGGCTAATGCGATGGATGCTTAGATAACTGGGTAAGCACATAATTACATACCTTAGTTTTACTCCAAGGAATGGAGTAAATTATTTAAATATAATTTTATTTAAAGGTTTGCTAACAACGTCTTAAGCGTATTAAATAACCTGAAAATTGTGCGTAGCCTAGCTCGAAATTAAAAATAGAGGAGATCCCAAGTTTTATTTTCTGGATTCACTGATTTATGTTGATTAACTATAATAAAAAATCACAAAAAACTAAATCTATTGTCACGGTTCTACGATTATATTAATTTTCAACTCCTAAAACCATTCCGAACACTAACGGATTTTCTAGTAATAGCAAACCCCCGAAAAAAACAGCAATTTTCTGGTTTTATGTGTCATTCAGGAATCAAACACCCGTAAGTTGTTTGAAATTTAATTGTTTTCATGGTCTATGGAAGGTGGTTTTGGATTTGAAGTGCAATTTTGGTTTTAGACTGCAAATGCAATTAGTTTTGAAATGCAATTCCGATTGCAAAACACAGACGAATAGAAACCATTACCAGAGAAACAAACAAAATATTCTAACTAGGTTCATGTATACAATTTACAAATTATGAAAAGTGTTTTTAATATGCGCTTTTATAAATTTGACCAACCTTATTCAACAACCATTCCAAATCACCTTTTAGTTGGAGCAATGGTCGCCCCTACAAAGCTTAAGAAATCGAGCAACTTTTTTGACTTATTGAATTTTTTTTTTGGTAATAGGAAAGATAAACCTAAAATGTAGACCATAACACTTCCGTTTATAAAACATGTATGAGGCTTATGATGTTATGTAATTATGCTTTTGAAATTAGCAGTTGAAGCGAAAATATTTCGAAGGCTTTGATAAAACCACTGTGAATTAGGAGAAAAATGAAATTACAATTTGCAAAGAATAAATAAAATATATATTTTTTGATATGTAATGGTCTAATTTTTATAATCAAATGAAGAAAAAACCACTAAACCAAAACTAAATACAAAGTCAGACGAGTTATCAATTTTTGTGGATTCCGAAATTAAATTTCCCATTGACGACGGTAGCAGGATCCTTGAAAATGTTGTAAAATGGACTTGACACAAACTCTCCTATGGAAAGCATAACAAAGAAGGCTCAGTGCTCCGATTCTTGCAATTTATAAAAATTTTAATAGATTAATTTTTTAAATTTATAATAAGTAAAAAAAAATTGACGTACCGCTTGGTCACTGTATTTGTAAGAAAGAGTTAGCGTATCTCTTCAAGAGTCGTCAAACAAACTATTTCAAAATTTTATATAGTGTAATAAACTTAAATTATTAGAATTGAAAACACTTAAAGTATATAATATAAGATCCTGAATTACTTTTTATACTTTGTGCAAAAACCTTCGTGGACCTTTTTGTAGTAAAATTTTTGTACAAATTGTGGCACCCCGTTTAGACCTAAGCCACCTCAAATGCATGTGTGATCTATGTACCAAATTTGGCGCCTGTGGGTCCAGCCGTTTTTTCAGGCATCGATTAGACAAACAATTTTATAGTATAGATAGTGTAGAATTTTTTTTATTCTTATGTAGGCAATTATACAATTGACAATAAATTTAAGTATTGCCAAAAGTTTGTACAGTAATGAACAAAAAAAGCAATGAAATGTAACATGTTCCAGAATAACATGACGCTTCACTAATTCTCAATTCTGATTACTTCTGCCTTTGATAATAATACACTTCAAAAGCCTTTCAAAGTGTTAATTTATGATTTTGAAATTTACTCGTTGATGTATTCTGTAATTTGATCAGTAGACAAATTTACCATACACATACACCAATTCTCATGATTAAAGTAAATTAATGCAAAGTTAGCTACTTACCTAGTTTGATTCTTTGGACCCACTTGGCCTAATCCAACACTAGCGATGAATTATAAATTAAATAGACCCAACTAAATATTTTAAAATTTTAAGAAGTGGAATAACAAGAAGAATACTTTTGAAGAATACGATTTAAATGTTTTATGAGGTACTATATATCATATTAAATATTGCTTATTTTCATCAGCAACTAGCATGAATAAGTAAGGCCTAAACTTACTATACATTTTGTGTGTAAAATGTACATCTACGTCTGGCTATAAAGTAATAATCACATCACAATATCTTTATTTCGATTTAGTAACATCAATTTCCAGCAGGCTTGTTGTAATAAAAATGTAAACTTCTCAATTATACCCTCAATAATTGCTACATTACATTACCACTGTATATGCAAAGTCATGCTGTGGTTTTGGTTAGTTAGTTTTAGTATTCTTGTCAAGCCGTTGTCTACTTATCCTCAGCAAAAGCGACCCGAATTTGCTCTTCCAACTTCAGACTTCAAAATGGAGTACAACGTACACAGCATACAAAACTTGGACAAAGTTATCCGAGATTTTGCGGAGTGCTATGTGACAATAGTGATGCCGGATATGGACGACTATAACTTGACGCAACCGCTAACTACACCACTATTCTTAATTGGAGGCTTGATCAACAAATCAATCGGTGGCATTTCGGCGTTTGATCAACGATTGACAACGTACTTAATCATACCTTTGAAATAGATTGTACATAAATTTTTTTATAATATAAAATGACCTCAAAACTCCAACTGCATTAATTGAGCTTAAACGCAATTACTTTCGGAAATTCGGTTTTACTTGATAATATGACGGATTTAGGTACATTGAAGCTAGAATTAGACCTACAACATACATAAAATCGACTCAAAATTGCTTAGTTACTAACTACCTAACAACTAACACAAGTAGCTAGCAAGCCCGTCGCCATCCTGAAAGTACCCTTTGATTAACGCCTTTAGTTCCCAACTAAAGATTCTACTTGATAAAAACTGACTTAAAAACTATAGCATATGAACTTGTTGGCTACCATGCAAGTAATGAAATTTCGATAACGCATCTACGCAGGCTTCTAGAATTCAATTATGAATTCAAAGTTTTTGATGAAAGAATTTAACAATGTTAGAAAGCATAAGAGAGTGAGGCAAAGTATGGGTGTTGATCAATTGTAAAAGGGAACATACATGTACCTAAAGTTCTTTAAATATTCCAAAAATTAAAATTTTACCCCAAATTCAAAGTATTGGTCGTAAAATAAAATTTTGTGCACCTCCTTTTTTAAATTTGATGAAATAATTTTTTTTTAATTTGAAGATGAAATTTTTTAAGGCACTGAAAACGTGCTTGTGAGGTGTAGAGGGTGTACAAAGTGGCTCGTATCTCACTCCTACAACTACACTATTCCTAGTTAGAAAATGCCAGATTGGCCCACTAGCTCAATGGTTCGAGAGCGTCTCCCGGGTTAGGAAAAGATGTGGGTTCGAATCCCACTGGTGGCCTCTTTTTTTCTGGCATTCCAGCACCAAGTCTTTACATGCTTCTTTTAAACGCCTTTTCAGAATTGTGAGTTGGACAGGGAAATGTGGATTTTTTAAACAAATGTAGTTTTAGCTAATTAGTAATTACTCTAAATTTTTTAATTTGCAGCAGACCAAACTACATCGGATACAAGCAATCTCATTTTGAACGTCCCCGAAAAAAATACACGTGCTATGCCCTCTTCGTTTTGTTTCCAGAAGCCAATGAGTACTCGCATTTAACTACTTTTGAATACTTAGATGTGTATAACGAACCTTATGAATTTGCTCTTCACTTCAACATGAAAACTTCTCACAAAATTTATTATAACCTTATTACCACACTCAGTCCTTTAACTATGCAGAGTGTTTATTGGGGCAAAACGCCAGACAAAAAGGGCACTATCAATCTTATCTATTACGTCGAGAGGATATCTGGTGATGAGCAGGCAACTATCGTGTCATGCAGCTTAGTAATATTTTCACTATACAACTTTGGCCATCAAGATTTTCTGGAATATTCAAATTTGTCGTTGACTAGTGTGGTGTCGAGCATTGAAGAATTTTACAGAGTGATGGGCAAAGCTCGAAAGTACTACTTTATCCACGGAAAACTTGGATATCAAACCAATTTTCTGGGGAATGTGGACAAGCACTATGTACACAACGTCACCTCTCGTCATCGGCACATGCACCCGTTCAAGAAATTTGAAAAAGTTCTGGATATTGAAACCGCCATGCGATATTTATCCTTTGAAATCATAGACTTTGTGGCGTATGAGCCTCTAACCGTTTACAACCTGGAGGGTCGTTTTTCAAGTTTTATATCTCTCACAATGCAATATAAGCCATGGAGTGATACAGTTCAGTTCATCGGCTCGGCAATTCCTACTAGCTCCAAAAGCATTGCGTACACAACAAGCTACGGTGTACAACAGTCTCTTGACTTCCAAATGTATACGCGATGCTACGATGTGGCGTCATGGGGCACATTTGCATTTTTTGCAGTCGTAGTAATCCCGGGCTGCATCAGCATTCTGAGTCTCATGGACAACCCACTTCAAAAAAGCGATATTAAAAACTTGTTCTTGCAATTGTACATGCTCTCGTACACAACGTTTTTGGATGTGGGGCATGAGACTCCGTCGAGTCTAAAGATACTATCGACAAAATTCAAGTATCGGATACTGTTGGCTTTTTGGCTACTTGCCTCGATAGTGCTGATAAACGGGTACAAGGGCCTTGTGGTAACGCAACTCACGTCCCCAATGCCCATCTTTGGTACGTATGAGACATTTGCGGATTTGAATAATTTTGTAGCCGTAACAACCGAATCTACCTATGCCGGCCTGTTGGACCTATTTAAAACCATAAACAGCAACATAAGGGAAAACAATGCTACTTGCGACGGACTTGTGTTTTCAAAGTATCGCCTAAATGATCCAGATAAAAATGATTTCGGCCTTCATGAATCCGATAGAGAGAACTCGAGCGGCGGAGGTTGGCCCGATTTTGCAGATATCGACCCCAACTTCACTCCAAGAAAAAATACCCTTTTGGTTAATGGCTACCTGAGAAAAGTCAGAGAGAAACTCGACTATCATAAAAGGTCGTACGCATGGGCAAGCTTAAAATGTGTGTGTGGCTCATGGATTAAGTTTCCAAAGGATATTACTTTTGCGCTAATTGAAGATATGCCGCATGAGGAAAAAATGAACGCATATCGAAACATTTCGATAGCTCTCGAAAAAGTTGCTATTTTGGATAGTCTGGAAGTTCTTGAGTCGTTCTATGCAAATGACAAAATTAGGAAGCTGCAGGGTTATGCTGGGAGTGAGAGGACGTTTGTCATGGGCAAGGAAACCATTCAAATGCTTCAGGTGGGCTTTCTATTTGATAAGAACAGATATCACGCTGAGCTGCACAGGCGTATGCAACATATATTGAGTTCGGGGATATTTCAAATTTGGAGCCGGTGGATAAAAATACACTATCCTACGGATGACGACAAAATGACAATTTTGTATCACAAGAATATGCAAGTCATTGAAGAAGGAAGTAGATTACGAAGGCTTGACTTGCAAGGGAATATTGTATCGTGCTTTTATGTATATTTGTGCTCGATAAGTTTCGCAATTTTGGCGTTTGTGAAAGAATGCGCCAGAGTCTGGTATTCCTGTCTGAATGTTTTCATACATGCAGCTAAAAAATCACTGATCAAGTAATTAACACTGGGCAATCGTTATGCGTAGGATAAGGTGCTAGTTTTGAAAATAAATTAATGTATATTATGATTTAATTGATTGATATTTTTATTTTTTATTTTGATTGCCAATAGGACGCAATCAGGACCCGAGCAGCTTGGCGAAATATGCCTGACCAAGGCTGATTCACGAAAAATTGCATTTCATTATGATAGATCAATATAAATACGAGTAAAATTAAAAAATAGTAAAAGAAATATTTCCCAATTACATTAATAGCTGAACATAGCATAATTTCATTTCAGTTACTACTAAAATCAAATAAAATATGTTTAAAATAAACAATGAGGTCACATTAGTTTAAAATTTTTTAGTAAAATAATGGTAATGATGGAAAAAATAATGGTTACAAATTGAAGTACTTGCTCACAACAGTTAGTAAACAAAGTTATTAATCTAAGAGACAATCAAATTATAGATTTTGGTTTAATTCGATGAAAAAGAAAAAAAATTGGTTATCAATCATTAAATGAAACTATTTAATTTGTAATGATTGGATATTTAAATCAAACGATGAAAATTGAAAAAAAAATCAATTGTCACGGATTTACGATTATCATTATAAGTTGCAACTTTCAAAATAATTCTGAATACTGAGAAGCACCTTTTTTTACACATTGTTTGAAATTTTTAATGACTTACTCATAAGAATTAAAACTTCACTCATGTTATGGCGTCGTATTGTTTGAATTGTAGAAACACCGAAGAAATTGAAACTTTGAACAATCAGAAATTTAGAATTGGCATACTCAGTCCGATTGCATGCTTGAAAACTTGTGAAATACTAATTCATATGTATTACATAGAAATACATGGGTTATTTTGTAATAATAATTAACTTTGATATAAATTTGTTAGTTGATCACATGTGAAACAATGTTAATAATTAGAAGCTACAAATTTATGTGCATTAAAAAGATTTATAGCGAAATTATTTGATTTTGAGTCAAAGCTAGTAATCTTTACTCAGGAATGTGACTCAACTTAGGTTTTCAATTGTACCATTAAAATTAGAAGAAAAGGGGATTTAAGCTATATAAGCATCAAGTTTCTAGGCGATATTGTTAAAATCTCAAAAAAAAATTCAATTTCATACTCTTTATTTTGGAACAAAGTTTTACCTAATTTTATGTTTATTCTCAACAAAACACTATACAAGGAATGACAGAGATTTATTTTCAGATACGCAAAGAAGTCCGTTTTCGCGACAGTATTGTTTTCGATGGAAACTGGAAACGGTGTGGAAATTTCTTAAATATTACAAGTGTACAAAACTAAAATTTTTGTAGCTTTTCTATCAATTAATTGCTAATTAAATTGTTTGTGTTTTTGTCTAGTAATGTTTTCTAACCTCATAAATAGGAAAAACACTCAAGGACACTCAATTTACTGATTGATAAAGAAAATCATACACCCGATTTTTGGGTATTTATAATTTTAATAAGTAAAAACGTTTTGAAAGATTTCCAGGAACCAATGTGGCAGGGAAACTTATGGAGAAAATAAAATTACATTTTGCAAAGATTAAATAAAATTATTTGATTTTTAAATCGAGTGATGAAAAATCGAGTTTTGATTTTTTGTGGATTTCATTATGTGGATTCTAACCATTGGCGACGGTAGCAGGATTCTCGAAAATGTTGTGGAATTTGCCTGACACAAATTCTTCTATGGAAATCAAAACGACCGAGGCTCATTGCTCCCATTCTTGCAATTTTCTAAATTGTTAAAAATTAACATAGAGATTGACAAGAAATTTAATTGATTACTGAATAATCAACGCTGATAATATGCAAAAACAACGTTGCCGTACCTCTTGGTCACTATATTCGTAGGAGATAGTTAGCGTATCCAGTCGCGGCATCTCGTCAAGAGCCGTCAAACAAATTATTCCAAAAACAACGCTATCCATGTTAGCTCCGCCTACTTCTAGGGTTTTCAGTTCTACAAAAATGTTTAAACCAGAACTATGATAATGGCATTTAAGTTTTCCGGTTGGATTTGAAAGAAGGTGGTACACTTTGAAATCTGTGCCAAAATGCAGTCCTACATTCTACTTCGAGGCAAACCTAAGCCAAGTCAACCTTAAGCCCAGAAGAATAGAATGTTTTCGGGTAGTTTGGCGTTTTTTTTTTACCTAGTATCTTCGTAAATCAAGCAGTGTACGCCCTTCATTCAAACCCAACCAAATTCTACACTACTATGGAAATGTATCTTAATTTTTTTTATTAAATCAGATTAGTTTAGAATAGATTTGTAATGTTTGCAATTCTCAAAACTTACGATTCAATCTTCCTAGTGTCGGTTCAGATCGATTCATAGCTTTTACTCTTAAATTTTGTTTGGAATCCCAAATCATATTTTTATCCAATATCCCTCCAGTGAGAACCTCAGAAAAGTCTTTGGTGTCAGCGGGATTACCCTCCACAAAATTTATAAGTTGCAGATGAACCAAATTTGCATAATTTCGAATAATTTCGGCCAGGTTCAATGGCCCGCAGGCATTCTGCATACTCAAGGACTTCAAATTCGGAAAATAGCTGAAAAAGAATCTATTTTCCAGTTTGAATTCAGGAGATTTTTCAATACAAAGATTCTCCACCCCCATAAATTCTCCTCCCCCAAATATTTGAAAACTTTCGGCGGGATATCTCACAATTTTGATTTTCTTTAGAGCTGGAAAGTGTAGGGGTGAAATTGGCTCCCAATGGTATCTACCACCCCCAACACCAATTAACTTGCAATCGATTTCCAGTGTTTCACAATTTGGTAGTTCAATACCAGTCAAGTCGAAGTCACGTGTTATGCAAAGTTTAGTCAGTGTTTGACTCAGGGTATTGACCCATTGTGATAGTAGGGAGTAATTGTTGAGCACGTGACCGTTCGAGGACACTTTTAACTGTTGTATACTTGCGCGGCACTCAATCAGCCTTTGCAAATTGCCACTCACTTCAGCTTTGAGTAGTATACCAACATGAAGGCTCAAAAACCGTAGGTTTCTTGTATCTTCCTGTAGAAATTCTGGCAGTGTTGTACTTGTGTTGATACTGATTAGAAATCCGGATTCAAATTTTGTGAGTTTCGGACACTTTTGCAACCATTGTAGAATGGTAGGTGGTTTTAGCTGAAGCGTTGAGTGTCGATCTGCCTTTGGAAGAATTGCAAATGACTGTAATTTTGGTAAACAGAGTACTTCCCCCAGAAAGTCCTTTGAGGGGTCATCAGTGATGAAGGTCAATGACCTCAAATTTGTAGCAATTTGGAGTAGGGTTTTCAACCGACCTTGGTAGAATGAATGTTCGTCCATGCGAAAAGTGTAGCTCTGCACCAGATCCACTGCGATATTTTCGAATCGGCTCCACGTGGGAAGAAGTGTACTTGATAGTCCTTGGTTTGTAAAGTTAAATTCAAATGCCGAAATCGGAGGATTTTGTTGAATTCGAGTATTGAGCGTGGCACAGAATTTTTGAATGGAATTGCCATTGTCAAAAACAACGGGAATTCTTCTTTGCGTCATTTCTCCAGACGCCAAATAATTCCATTCTTTAGAAACAAGACGTAGTGTGTGTAAGTCATTGCAAGGTACAAAACGCAGAACAGTTCCAATGACAAGCTAAATTATATTTCACAAACAAAAAAATAACAAAAGTTTGTATAGTGTCATATTTATATGCAAATATATGTTTTTACATTTAAACTATATTATATATTGAAAATTCAAATGCAATTCAATGATTTGATTACCGATGGTAAAATTGGGAGCACATGCTCTGAAACGCCTGCTTCTTCGGAATATGTCGAAGTTTCACTTTTGCCACCATTACTATAAAATTGTATAGTCAAATAATACCTTAATTACAGTAAAGAAAATCATAGATATATCAAAATAATTGCGTTTTGTCTACTGCTATTGTATGTTTAAAACCAAGTTTGTCCATTTGTCATTAAAAATGTCTAGGTATTGCCGGAATTTTCAAAAGCAATTAACAATACGCTAATGAAATGTACTCCAACATTACGTGAAAATATAGCTTAATTATCAATTTTGATTACCTTTGCGTTTGATAATACACTTCAAAAACGTCTTCAAGTGTTAATTCTGGATTTTGATATTCACTTCTTGATGTACTCTAGAATTCAATTAGTAGACAAACTTAACATTTAACTGCAAAATCAATGTAAATCAAAATAAAGTAATTAAAGTAAAATAAAGTAAATTATTGCACATTTAGCCAAGTTTTACCAAGTGAGATTCTTCTTGGAAAAGATTTGCAGCGTTTGGGAAGTTGGCCAACAAATACTTGTACACAACCTGATTAATCAATTTTGTACTGATGCTCGTCTCCATGATTTGATGATTGCTCGATGTTCACAATGAAATTAAGGTTTCAATTGCAATGAACGAACATTTAAATTTAATAGAGTAAACAGATGTTGTATGTTTACAATTTCAAAGTAACTATGGACCGTTTGAGTTGTTGAAAGGGTTGTAATAATTAATTATCAACATCTTCGTAGATGGGCATCATAGTGTTGTATTTTTTTTCAAAACTTGTTTGTATCAACATAAATAGGCAAACGAAATCCTCAGCATATTAACCACTCATATATACTCACAATTAAAACAAGCAAATGACGAAATTTTTCTTTTGCATTGCAATGTTAACCATTGTTTCGGTGAAAAAAATCTTGATACAAATTTCTCCGGCAAGATTTATGTTACTACAAATTTATATATATATTTTTTGCAAGTTGGTTGCTTTTGACTCGAGTGTTGTATCGTAGAAATGCATTTGAATTTTTTTTACAACTTACAGCAAGGCAATTTTAAGTTTTAGTTGAATCAATTCGAAATTATGCTTTTCCTTTTCTGGGCATAACTTGACAAAATTTCGTGTTTTTATTTTTCGACAACGCTGTTTTATAAATTGTCAAATAAAGCGTCATGGTAAAAAGTAAGGCATTCTCAGATGTCCCTATCATTATTTAAACTAGCTAGGTTTTCAAAACTTGAGAATTTTTGAGTTTAATGTTTAAGAATGAACACAATAGGGAAAAGAAAAGCAAAATCAATATTTAACTACATAAATCATTTTTTGGTAAAAACATATTTTTAAAAAATTTAATTTGTGAACTAAATCATGCAATGTAGTTGGGTCAAAGAGTACTGAATATTTTACGAGTTTAAGTGTCTGTTTTGCGTGTTGAGTCATTGTTAAAATTAATATTAGTCTCAAATTATAAAGCAAAGACTTGCTTCAATTGCTTAAAATCGATGGAATAAATAATTACTTTCATTTAGACGGAGTGAAGTTTTTTGTTGATTAAACTTCTTAAATTTTTTGTAGAGTTTCTTGTTTTTAGAAATTTGCGCAAACGTGTCACTACGTTCACATTCATACTGAATTTTTGAGTCAATTGTTTTATTCAGTCAAATAGACACAACAAATATGTTTGCGTTATGTAACAAAACCGATTATGTATACCGATACTAGTCATTTTCTATCTCGAACATGTAAACAACTACAACAACTAGACAACCGGCAATTGTGAAGTAGCACCATCTCAGTAGCACAATAATTTTAGAATGACAAACTTCAGGAGTGGTGAGGATTGGGATTGCTAAATATTGTATGCTTTCTTTTAGCGTGTTGCATTAATATAGTATTTGACATAAATTAATATTACTTTCGAATTTGAAAAAAAATACATTGTATAACTATCTAGTCTTCAGTTGCAGAAATAATTTATGCAAAAGTAATTTTCATTTAGCAGCTATGCTTCGTATACTAAGACTTTTTATTCTACAAGATTAAATTTGTTCAAGACATTTTATTAGGAGTTGACATATAAAAGCAGATTTGCTCCAATTCAACTTTTGAAAGAATTAAAAGTGTATTATTTTCAACTTTTTTCAAGTTGTGTTGACTAGGTGCTTGAAAATTAACATGAGCTCCTTGGGCGCCTATTTCATTTTTTGTCTCATTGTGCAAGTGACGAGTTCCCCGGGTTTTCCGTATAGTCAGGAATTCCACAAATTTAAAATGCGGTATCTCGTAGAGCGCCTGGACAATATCAACGACATTGTTTACGAGTTTTCAGAGTGCTACGTCACGCTCTTAATGCCTGACATTGACGACTTTAATTTGACACAGCCGCTGACTACGCCGACGTTTTTGATTGGCGGCTTAATCAACAAAAGCAAAAATTGGTCTATTGTGGAGGCGCATATGTTCCGATCCACAAGGTACGCGGTTCAACAGTTCAAATATTTTAATTGAAAAACAATGTGTACTCAAATTTGTCATGTTTATAAATATTTTCGTATTGTCATCAAAATCCTAATGTTTATAGGTTGAAAACTTACGTCGGCTACAAGCAATCCCACTACGAACGTCCCAGAAACAAGCATTATTGCTACGCCCTCTTTGTCGTGTTTCCGGAAGCCAATGAGTACTCTTATTTCTACAAATTTGAGTACTTGGAAGTTTACAACAGACCAACAGCTTTTAGTCAGCTGTTCTGGCACATCACCACACATAAGATATATTACAACGTAATTACTACCCTTGATTACTCGACCATAGTTAGAAGTTATGTGGAGAGAGTGATCCCTTACAAGTTTGTGATTCATATGATTTACTACCTAGAACTTTTCACCAGCTCCCACACCAATACCAGTAGTAACACCTACCACATTTCCGCAAATTGCAGTTTACTGATCAAAAGCCTCATAAGTTTTTACCTCCTCCAGTACGACGAGTATACAAATTTTACCTTTACCAACATAATATTAACCATAGTTGATTTCCATATGCGCATGGGCAAAGGGCGACCATACTACTTTTTACATGACAAAAAGGCCCCTACCAACTTCGTGGGTAATGTCGATAAACACTACAAACATAACATCACCTCCCAGTTTGCCTACCTACATCCCTTCAAGAAGGATAAAGTCGTTACCAGCATTGAAAGTGTCATGAGGTTTCTGGCATTTGAACACGCCGTATATTTTGTATCGTATGTGCCAATGCTTACCGACCTACATGGGCCCTATAAAATATTTGTTTCTAGTACAATGCCCTACAAAGCCTGGGACGAAAACAGTGAGTACGTGGACTACGCCATACCTGTAAGAGCTCATAAAGTGGCGTACACAACTTCCAACGGTGTACAACAGTCTCTCGACTTCAACATGTACACGCGCTGTTACGACGCTGCGTCTTGGGGCACATTTGCCGTTTTTGTTTTACTAATTATTCCTACGTGTGTAAGTATTCTGAGTATCCTGGACGACCCCCTACAAAAGAGCAACATTGCAGACTTGTTTTTTCAACTGTACTTGCTCTCGTACACAACGTTTTTAGATGCAGGGCATGACACTCCGTCGAGTCTCAAGATACTATCGACAAAGTCCAAGTATCGAATACTATTGACCTCCTGGCTCCTTGGGTCGATAGTACTCATAAATGGGTACAAGGGCCTCGTAGTGACGCAACTCACGGCCCCGATGGCAATTTACGGAACCTATGACACATTTGCAGATATAAATGATTTTGTAGCAGTGACAACAGAATCCACATTTGTCAACCTAAGGTTCCTGCTGAACGTACTTAATGTGGGTGACAAAGAGCAAAACCCAAATTGTAGCGCACTTGTACTGACTGATTTTTCGGTTGCACGACCTACTGCAGATGAGTTTTGCGCATATGAGTCGCAAATAGAAATATCTGGTAGAAACCATAATCCTGGCCATGGAAACTTGGAGTGCAACTATACGCGAAGCGAAAAAGAAAAGTTGGTAGAAGGGTACCTGAGGCAAATCACAGAGAAAATTTCTTACTATAAACGAACTTTTGCCTGGACGACCGTGGAAAACTTGTGTGGGTCACGTGCAAAGTTTCCAAAAAGACTCATTTTTGCACTGGTTGAGGACAAACCCCGTGTGGAAAAAATGAACGCCTATCGAAACATCTCGATAGCACTTGATAAAGTGGTGATTTTGGATACAATCGAAGTTGTGGATTCCTTTCATGCAGATAACGAGATGAAACTTGAGGGTGAAATGAAGGGTGAAGGGGAGTTTGTCCAAGGTAAAGAAGCTCTTCAGACGCAGGTGACTGGATTCCTGTTTCAGAAAAACATGTATCTTGCTGAGATACACTTGAGTATGCAGCGGTTATTGAGTTCAGGAATATTTAACATTTGGGACGAATGGGTAAGGATACACTATCCTACGGACTACGATAACATTACTCGTTTGTTTGTAAAGAACAAGCAGAAGATACATGAGAAACACCGAGTTCAAAAACTTAGCCTGCACGGAAACGTCGTATCATGCTTTTATATTTACTCTGGAATTATTGCCTTGGCTCTGTTTGCCTTTTTGAAGGAAACGGTAATCGTGCTCTATCGTAGATTAATTTATCAAATCTTCAAACTCTGAATTTTGGGAAAACTAATTTTGTTAACGGAAGATAGCCTAATGGATCAAATGTACAGAGTGCTCAGAGCTTCATACTGTCAAACAACCTCACCATTTATTATTTGACAATTTTAACGTTTTACAATTTGAAACCGATATTAATTTCGCAAAGAATGTGTAATGCACCTTCATTTTATGCAACACTAGCACGGGGTCGCCACAGTGAAGCGGGGCAGCTGCGGCGCTCTCGCGCTAGACCGGGAACGGCGAATTTAATCACACTAAATAATTAACCCCCGATAACCCCAAAAGTATAAAAAAAAATTTAATTGTTGGGAATTTCAATTTTTTTTAAACCTAAACCTAAACCTAACATAAACATAAGCTTAAAAACAATTAAAAGCAAAGGTTGAAAAAAAAAATTAAAAAAAATCCTATGGATTTGGCATGTAAAATTAAAACTTTCAAAATAATTTTTTGTTTGACGAGTTCGCCGAAATGTAAATGCAGATTCGTTTTCAGCGACCCAAAATTAGCATAAATCGATATAAAAATTTACCCTGGAAAGTACTTTTCAAGGTCAAACTCTGTTTTTGCATAAAACAAGAAAGTTATAATAAAGCTAGAACTCACTTCAATCCCAATAATTCTGTTTTTTTTTTGTATAATAATTTTAATAATTTTGTAATTTCAACTGTCTTCATCTAATTTGCCTACATCCGGTACTTGAGAGACCGTATACAACAGGTTAGGTATATCTTAGGTATGGTCTTATAGCCTAGCCGGTCAATCCCGCTTCGCCACACTAGGTTGCTAGCTGTTTTCTACAGCAACTATAACAGACAAACCTTAGAATAAGGAGCAATCCGAATTACATATTATGCGAATAGCTATTGGAAAACTAAATTACGTTTCAAATTTTTTCACATCTCATGCAATAATATTAAGCAGTTCTTGGCATATAACCTTTTTTGAATCACATACATCTAAACAAGAGAGCATAATATACGTCAAAACATTTCTAGTTTGAGCGTTTCAAGATTTGACATTCCTGGTAAAAACGGAACTTGTTTCTGACTGTGGTGTGGCAAAAATCTAATCCAGATGTCAACCCAAACAATTTAGTCATTTTCAACTAGTGCGAAGCATGTAGATTTATCGTACCATTGACATTGTTAATATTTTCACGACCATGATGCCAACGACCTCGTCGACACCGTGGACGCGACATCATTAGGTTATGTAGTTTTTAGTCACACATTATTTGCAGACGTGTGTCTACGTAGTTTAGCTCTTATCAATTTTGTCATGTTGTCAGATTTCATTGTCGTGACCTGTCCTACCCTCTGCTATAAATAGCAGTGGCAGTCAGTTTATTCTTGTTCAGTCGGGTTTTGCCTTTTGTCTCGACCTCTGGCCCATGGCCATGTCGACTTACGCGTTGCTCCGCCCTGACTTTTGTTGACCCCATAGTCTTACGTATTGCAAATAAAGTTATTTGCATAATTTGTTGATTTTTGAAAGATGTTAGAGATTTTCAAGTTTTCATCCAATCAATTTATTGATAAACGTTCTTTTGTAATAATAATATAATATACCCTAAACCTTAAAACTTCCTTCTATAAAACATTCTAAAAAATATAAAATAAATAAATAAAATCAATACAAAGTCAGTCCAGTTTTCAAATTGTGTGGATTCTTAAATTAAATTGCCCAGTGCGGACGGTCGGAAGATCCTCGAAAATGGCATGGAATCGGCTTTACACAAGCTATCCTATTGAAAGCATATCGAAGAAGGCTCATTGCTCTCATTCTTGCAATTTTCTATATTGTTATAAATTCACATACATTTTAAATCTAATATATTATGAATTTTAACATTTATAATACGTAAAAACAAATTTCACGTTACCTCTTGGTCACTGTATTCGTATAAGATAGTTAGCGTATCCAGTCGTGGCATCTCTTCAAGAGCCGTCAAACAAATTATTACAGAAATAAAGTTACCCATGTTGGCTCCGCCTACTTCTATTGTTTTATAAAAAAATTAAAACCACAACTATATCAAATACACTACTCAGTGGTAGCAGCATTTTATTACACTACTATAAAATGCAATACTTCTCTATTCCTTAATTTTATTATCTTAAAATCTAAAACAAATTTGATTGAAATTGATTAGTTTAGCATAGAATTTAGATGTTTTGCAATTGTCAAAACTTACTAAATAGTTTTCCCAGTGTAGGCTCAGATAGATTCAGAGCTTTTATTGTTAAATCTTGTTTGTAATCCCAAATCATATTTTTATCCAATATCCCTCCAGTGAGAACCTCGCAATAGTCATAGGTGTCCCTCTATTAGAGGGGCTATTACCCTCTACAAAATTTATAAGCTGCAGATGAACCGAGTTTGCATAATTCTAATAATTTCAGCCAGGTTCAATGACCAACATGCATTCTGCATACTCAAGTCCTTCAAATTTGAATTGTAGTTGAAGAAGCTATTATTTTCTAGCTTCAAATCAGCGGATTTTCCAATACAAAAGATCTCCACTCCCATAAATCTCCCTCCCCTAAATTTTTGAAAGCTTTCGGCAGCATATTAGAGAGACTTCGCTACAATCCAAAATGATTTGGATTCGGATTCAGCTTCGGAAAAAGTGAAGCTAAGCTGAAGCAATTTGGCTTCACAGTTTTGGGTTTCGCTACAATCCAAATAGAATTTGGATTAGAATTCGGCTTCAGAAAAAGGCCTAGTTTCCAGTCGTTTATTCTATCCAAAAAACTTTAGCTATTTTTTGTAGATTTTGTAGTAGATTAAATCAGTTACTGTTATTACTTCATTTTTAGTTCTAAACTAATTAGTGAATAAGTATGAATTCTGATTTCCGTTTGAAAAATGAAATTTTGAATGAGTTTAAATATATCATTTAAGGTTATTTACTTTTTACTTTAGTTTTCCTATCAAAATTATGTATTTAAGGTAGCACAACCTAACCAAACTAACCTACTTATGTTTTAACTATCGATGACATCGCACAATCTCTAATCAGTCCGGCTTTGTCCGCTCGAGTAGTCTTCTACTCTGTTCTATGTCATCCTGCAGCAACTGTGACAGTTCAGCGTTGTTCTCGCTCCCAGACCTAAGAGAAAAAGCAAACAGAAACATCAACGCTTGGTTTATGACCATTACGCTGACCATTGCTAGTTCAGTTAAATGCACTTTAGGTAGGGTAGTTTATGTAACCCTAACTTAGATTGTAGTTTAACCAGGTGGAACATACGATGTAATCAAATCAAATAGTTTTCCAGCTGCCTAGTCAGTACATTCATCATGGATTAAATGACACAGCATCCCATCACTTGGAGGAAACCTCACCATAGGTAGCAATGCAAGGCTCAACAATTAATCCCTGGCGCAGGGCATGGCATCCGCTTTGGCGGATGAACATAAACCATTTATTTCTATTCACCCACCTCTTGCTTTTGATTTTAAGCTGTTTTATTTTTTGACACAATTATCCTCGCCACAAAACGTAAAGTGAGTGAGTACGATCTAAATTTGCTGTTAAGAACTTATTTCTAACAGTATGCGACTCATGCTTTGCTCGACCACTGTTATAGTAACGAATCACGTACTAACACATCAATTTGAAACAAGTTCATTAAAGCATGAAATTTTATTTTAAAAGTTCCTAATAATGAACGTATTGTAAAATCTAATGTAATTTAAACAATAGATCTCGAAATTCAATTATTTGCTCAAGAGAAGTCTAAATTTAATTAAGAAATCCACAACTAATTAGACTTCCTTCACATGGTGATTTCCCTGTCAACTTTTGAGCCCCATAGACACCAGATGCAACCTGGCAGGAATGCACCACAAGCTTTGTCCAAATAATCCTCGAAGTATTTCGCCGTTGAATCACACACTTCAATTGAAGAATCAAAATCGGAAATTGTAGATGGACCTGAAAATATTATGAAAGTCATTAGAGTTTGAAAGTAATCAGTATTTATGTCAATTTTAATCAACTTCGGCAATAAAGTCATCCATGACGGATAACTTGCTAGTAAAAATGATTTTGAAAGGGAGGAATGTAAGGGATATTCTAATCTTACTATTATGGATACATTAACATTTTGAAATTGTGGGTGAAATTTGAAAATAAATTTAATTAGGAAGTCGAATGAGTCGTATATAGTAGCAATTATTTTTCAATGCAGAGTAAATGCAGGACAATTATTTTTCAATGCCTGGGATTAGGTAAGGAACTTTAGATGAATTCCCAAGTAGACATCTAAGTCCCTATTTTTAGCAGCATGGCAGACGGCTAGTGTAGCATTGATCCCAGCTACGTGAAGTTCAGGTTGGTCGAACTTTAGGATCTTTACTTTATCTTTACAGAATTGTCTTGTGTCGATGATGCTATTTTGGTCGAATCTTCTGATGAAGACGAATCTTGGCTTGG
>JAQFYP010000215.1:0-29280 GCA_034694865.1 Bilobella braunerae
TATTTATAATATATATATATATAATATTTATAATTTATAATATGTAGAGCGAGAATATTCAATTAAAAATTAAATAAAATCTCATTTGGCTAAAAAAAATGTTAAATGATTTAGTTATTTTATAATTGGAATGATGTTCGCAACGAAAAATGTTCGGTGGGGACTTATTGGAGGTTCAAAGTCCACTTTTAAACGGGGAGGGTGAGCGGAGAGAAAATGCATGGAGACGAAATTTTCCCAAACTTTCCCCTAAAAGTGCACATTCCATGTCTTCCTCAGTGGATCAGTAGCAGGCAATGAAAAAACATCGCTTTTAGGATGTTTTAGTAAACCAGTTATGCCAGGGATTATGCAGAAAGCAAATTTAGGTTGTGGCCAGCCCTTCATCTCGAACAAGAAATGTAATTTAAAGTTAACTACATAAGAACGTGTTTCAATATTTACCAAATTTTTATTTTTACAATATGTTTTTAATATTTACAGAGACCAGTTACGATTTGGCTAGAGAACTGCACAACTTCTTTGGCACTATGGAGATGTTTTGAAGCTCACAAGCTGCAATGGTTGGAATGTGTTCCAGGGTTTTGTTAAGTATAACAAACAAGTTGTAGCGTGGATTCCTGTTAGTGTGTTTCTGATACACTTTATGGCTCAATACTATGTTATATTTGTTAAAAATTCTGAACAGACGGATTCTGGTGTCAAACAACAAATACCTCCTAGCCATGGTTTTGTTCACCTTTTTACAGATTTTTCAAATCCACACCCCAGTCTTGGTTCTAGATTAGTAAAAAAGTTATGGGAGCGCCTAGTAATGTTTACTTTTTTTTTTCTAGCAATTTGGATGAAAATCTGTATTGTCCTTTATGAAGAAGTGATAATTAAAGAGCCTTATGAAGTTGATAATATAAGGGCACACAAATCGTTTTCAAAAGCATCTGATTGAAATCAAAAAATTTACCTTTGTAAAATTATGTTGACACAGGCACTGCAACAAATGGTATCCCAAAGACTCCGATGACCAATTTGACGTAAAGCTGGTTTTATTTTCAAATGCTCCAAGCATTTCTGCCCCGGGCTTTGATCATGAAGAATTCATTTTTGCTGACGGGTGCTATGCACCCATGTCCAAGAAATAATCGGAAATCTGACTGCTCGAATTTGAATGCCTTCTTTGAATCTCTAATACTACAAACCTTCTGAGTAAAATTTGATGGAACTATTAATCATCGCTAATGATTTTGTAAATTTATTTATTGCTATACTTTATGCAAAAGTATTTTTTGTGAACTAAAAACTAGCGACTGCAACAACAAAATTGCACATTTGCAGAAATCCAGATTGCAGCTTCAGCTTTGATTTGCTTGGGCTTTAAATTTAGTATTTTTGCCATAGCTCTGTACTAGCTCGAAGCCTGTTAAGTCGTTAGCATGAATAACTTAAGTGTATTTTACATTTTTATGCTTAATAAAACTATTATTTTGTTAAGTAGTTTATTAGGTTAACGAAATTGCTTGAAGTTTGATTTCAAAAATTTTGATTTGTAATACAGTATTAAACTGAAGAATTATTGTGATCTCAATGACCAAAGTAACCTCTCACTTATTCATTTTCATGACCTAAATACAAAAAAAAAAGTTTTGCTAGCTTGAAGTAGCTAATAGTTGTTCATACTCTTTGTTTAATCAAACCAAGAGTTATAGTCATCCAAATAACACATGTGCATCGAATGTCCCCCTTCCAAAACAGTTTATAAAATAATACTTTCCTCCGCATAAACACAAGTCAATAGGGCCTGTTTTGGCAGTTAGAATTTGCTTGTATTCGAAAAATACGCTACTTGGTAACGTGAGCTTGCAATATGGCTTATTTTTATTTTCCACCCTAACTGAATTCAAAAATGTGTACGGAAAAACTTAATCAAACCATGCTGGTTTCAATACTAATGTTGAGATTACGTAAAAATGAATTATTGAATACATTACTGCTAGTGTTTTGTTGGCGTTTCTTTTTAATATTTTGCAATTGTCCACTGTTTCAAAGCTATGGCAACGGTTAAAGACGCGGTTTTTAAGGCATTATAAATTTAAACTTCCATTTACCTGGTTGTTGACAGGCTCTCCGATTTTGCCTCGTCATGGTGTTTCTGCCTTCATTTTTTTGTGAAATTTCTTCAAAATTACAAAAACAAGTACAAGAAATTATTGAAATTACAGTTCTGCTCAACCCTTCAAAGTCGTACACCAGTCAAGAATGTTTAAGTTTCCAACAATAAACAAAGTGAATAAAACACATCAATTGGAAGAGTTTTGTGTATATTTTTTATAAATAATAAATGGTCGAATCTGACAAAACCTTAAAATGTGTAAGTATATCAAATTTTAAAGTTCTTCATGGACAAGCACTTTTTTCATCCATCTTGCAACATTTTGCCGACTCGCCTTCGCATTTGCCACCAGCGTACTTTTTCCTACCACTTTTTCCTCGTTTTCCTTCCATTCCGTATCTCTTGTTTTTGCAGCAAGTCTGCACCAATTTGCTACTAGTCCCATTTTTACAGTAAGAGTCACATCCGGAAACATTGTCGAGTACGACTTGACCTGGAATTAGTGTTAAGCTGTAATTGATCCCCGAGGCAAAAACTATATTTTAAAATTTGTATCAATTTACCGTAAGAAGTCGTGCTTAAGGCCATCAGCAAAATTGAAACCAGAATTAAGAACTTCATCTTTCCAATATTGCGCAAATCAAATAAAGAAAGTCAAGTCAATTGGATAGATTCTTAGCTAAGGTTTGATATATTAAGGTATTCAATATTATATCAAGGGATGTACAGTTCAAGCTTCAAACTATAATGAGCAAAAAGTGTTTTCAGTTTCAGATTAGATATAATTGTGTGAAGAACTCAAACGATCTAATTTCAGAAGCCCACGGATTGAAGAAAAGTTATATGAATTATTTTTAGTTCATTCAATATTGTGGTGTAAGTTTTTGCTGAGCAATTGTTTTCAATTTAGTTTTCATTCCTTTTCAACCCAAAGACATATGGGCATCTCATTGCGTCTAAAAAATGAATTACACTGGAATTTAATTTATTCTGAATCTGAGCTTTGTATTCACAAATTGTAAGACGAGTAGAAGAATAGAAATTTTGAAAAACGTTGCCAAAATTGAATAAGCTTATGTTATGCAGGAAGCCCTGCAACATATGCAGGAAGCCCACTTTTGTTTCAAATAAAAAGAAATGAATTTCGTATAAATACATTGCCATCATGTACTCTCGACTGCTTGATTGAACCGCAGAGGCTCAACGGTAAATGGATCACGGCTTGGCATTGAGCACAGTTGAGGACACGCGACAAATTACAAATGCAATAATTGTATTTGCATGATCTAAGCCAAGGGGCCTTAAGGTCAAGGTGGGTCAACATCGGCTTGTCCATGGGCTTGATGTGCAACGGAGGACAACTAATGCCGGACAGACTAGAACTAAGCATACTGCAACTTATGTTCATAGTAGTGGATGCAATGACAAACATGAACACAGTCATCTGATTAATAGACTTCAACGGACGGCATAAAAATAAAGGAATTGACTACCCCGGATACAACAATAGTCAGCAAATAATGTGTGACTAAACACACAACCAACAACTGTCGCATCCACGTCTGCAAGGGTCGATTACTTTGTGACTTTGTTTCCAAAAATTGTGACGCGGTTTCCTTGCTCCAATTTCTAATCCTAATTTTCGTTGAATTTTTAAGGAATTAATTCAGTGTTTGTGTACTATAGAAAGCCTCAGAGAGTTGTTCATATCTTTCTTAACAATTGTTTCATTGACATTTGATTGACAGTTTTTTACCAATTGTCTGCTGTCATAGCCGGCTTGGAAACTCGGCTTTATAATTTTGCAAAATTTTGCAATAACTGAATTTTCAATTTAATATGAAGTATTTTATACATACTACTTTTTTTATTTTATGAACAAATAATCTTGATTATTCCAGGCATCAAGTATACTTATGTAGTGATTTAGTAAAATTAGCTGATAAAATAGAGCAAAATAAATCCTATTTATTCTTCCTTTTTAATAGCAAAAAAATTGTTTTTTTTTTACTTATAACTATTACTAGAAATTGTAAATTATCTACTACTCAACAGAGAATTAGGTAGTATTCTGTAGATATACTATTTTGAATGAAATGTTCTTAAGACAAAAGTCGAGAGTAACGCTGTGCGGGGGCAAAATTGAATATAGGCTGGAACATTTATTATGCTATTTAAATATAATGATTTTATTCTCAATTTGAAACACTTAAAACCGCCTTAGAGACAGTTAGAATCAAACCAGATCACTATTGACTATACGTGGCACTCATTTTCAAAGGGTTTCAATTCGTTTTTATAAAGTAAAAAAAAGTATTGGCTTTTGTAAATATACAAGCATTAACTAAAAAAAAATTGAAAAATGTTGAAGCTTGACTAGCTGAAAATAAGGAAATTTAAATGACGTTGTTTGGTGTCCTCCCATTAAAATGTAGTTGGTAAAACTTAAAGCTTAAACAAATGTTAGAACTCATTTTTCAAACGTAAAATGTAAAAGTTGTCTGCGCACATGACACTTTTCTTCTCAATTTTAAAAGTCTGTGCAATCTGTATCGAAACAAATGGAATTTCCAGTCATGTTGAGGCCCAATATTTGTACGGGTTCAATTCCGTCAATTGCAAATACAATCACTGTATCTGGATCACGGAAACCTGGGATTTCTGTACAGGAACCTGAGCACCAAGTGTCGTTTGGTGGTTTGCACTGTGTTTGTGACGGAATTAAGTTGATTTGGGAGAGCGATTTAGACTGAATGAATTGATGGTAGCGATGCACAGACTGAGTTCTGATCAGAACTATTGTTGACCGCTGACATCAAATGCATGAGTTTAGGTGAATGACCGTAAATGACATTTGATGACAGTTGACGAGTAGCAATGTGACTTGATTTGATTTAATGAGACGGAAAGAATTGTTGTGTACAAGTCAATGTCAGAAAGAGAACTGTCCGTTTTTAACTAAATGTAATAATATTTGTAAACTTAACTAGAGACACATTGGAGGAGCGATCGCTCCTGAACGTTATGCAAGTAAAATGATGTATAATTAGAAACTAAAATTAACTTAAAGATAAGACGGTCGTTGACACGGTTCTGTCCCCAACACACTGCGTGGCGGACGTAATTTTGATAACATAGTTATGTTGCCTGTAATAAAAATTGTGAAAGTGTTGAATATTGGTTAATTACATTGGTCAAGATTACAAACGAATTCTCGAATTGAACTCTAACTATAATTGTTGTGTTTCGTCGATCGTTAAAATAAAAATCTATAAAGTAATGGTTAGCGTACATATTTAAGTTCCAAATAAACTATAAAATAATTAGAGAGAGAGAGTTTTTTATGATGCACATGCGTCAACAAATGCAAATTGCAGGTAAAGGTTTCCATGTAATTGATACTCGCGACATTTTAATCCACTGTTCCACTTGGTTTGTACAAACAATTCGTCGATAATACTAATTTGCCTCTTTAACAGCAATGAATTAAACCAATTAAAATTAACTTAGACAATGATCTGACGGTCTAAATTTTTTGAATAATTCGTAAGTCTTTAAAGTTACGTATTAGATATTGGTAGAAATCATGTTTCGGCTCACTTTTTAAAGTATTGCCCTACAGTGTAAATACTTGACTTACTCTAGCACACTTTGATCAATGTCTGAATTATTGTAGAAAAGCATGATTTCATGGTTGACAGAAACGCTGATGTATGGCTATTCAAAAACGGAAATGTAGTAGTATTTATGCATAATACGTAGCAATAGTATTGTTGCGCGTTTACCGTGTAAGAGTTGACAATTGTGTTTGTCAACATGAACAGCGTTAAATAAAATTCAGCTTTCTACATCTTTCAAAGACAGTTTGAATTGGAAATTTTCTTCTATAACTTGCTGCCAACTGTTGAAAATGAGATTATGTCCAGCGCATTATACTTGTATGGAAGCAATTGTTTTTCAAATTTTCAATTCTTGGATTACTACCAGTATCAGAGCAATGCAAATTTAAATCCACATGCTAAACTACAAAATTTCAAGCAACAAAAAATATATGGAAACACAAGCACAAATAACATATGTGACCTCATAATCTATTTTTGGAGATAAAAGTACAATCAGCTACTCCGACAGTATTTTAACGGAAAATTTGCCGTTAAACCGTATTGTGCTTATAATGGTAAAAGAGTTCGAGTAAGGTTACGAAGCTTTATTTTTGCGTGAAACGAGCAATAAGTGTAAGCTACTCCACTGTAATTTTTTAATCGTAAGATTATATGGTTTAATAATCTTAATTTTAATGTAAATGACCGTTTGACAACATATATCAAAGTCGTCCCCAAGACCAATTGTGGTTTAAATCAAGAAAACTGAAAGAATAAGATTTTGGCTCATAAATCTTCTAAAGTTGTTGAATGCTCAACACAACGTACTAGAACCAAAATTGTGTAAATTTTTTACCGTAGAATGCAAATGGAATGTAAAGAGAAATGCAAAAAGAAAAGTATTTTTGTACGCTATGGGAGGGAAGAGGAGGTAAGTTAGCTTGTTGCTTTCAAGTTAGGAGATATTACAATATGACTGGCAATAACTCCTTATTTGCAATTCCCTAATGCAATGGCTTCTATCAATATCAAACCAGATCTAGAGAAATTTTTTAAGTTTCTCGTGGACAAATAAAATTATACTATCTTTGACAAAAATAATTTCTTAAAAAATCTAAATAGCATTTGTCAGTTAATCTTTTTCTTAAGGCTTTTGTTCATAAAATTTATCAAAAAATTTATTTTTTAGCAATTTTGGTACATTTTGTTTGAATTTATTAATTTAATGAATTATGTTTTTTTATTTCTATGTTAAGTAGAATATCAATGAGCTTAGTTTAATAAATTTTACTGCAGCGGAGTGAACAATTACATATTTTTGCAACATTAAAATTAATCGAGTTTGATTTATCATAGGAACCCACTTATCAAATTATTCGGATTCAATTTTTTCAAGGCAAACAAGCCCGTCCTTGGACGAAATTTTTTTAAGAAACCAAGAATTCAATTTGTGTGGTCTACAATCTCGTTTTTTAAAACCTTCGGACTAACATCAAATTCAAGTCGACAAAGAGGTGTCCAAAATAAATTTTAGGTCGCTCGAAAGCCCTCCGGTAAATGGTGGCTTGTTGGTTTGTCTATATTCCGCCTTGTCTTGTTTTCAATTTGTAAAAATTAAATTTCCTTGTACGAGTACTCAATATGTGTCAGTTTTAAGAGTTTTAAAGTAAGGCGTTTTATTTTGCACGCACAGACGCCCTTTCGCCAACTAAAAAACCAAAAATCAAAAATGCGAAATTTAACAAGTGGAGCTGCTTCAACCTCACGAACAGCTATAAACTGTGAAATAAATTTTATAAAATTCTATTAAGGAAACGTGAAAATTTCTTTCAAGTTATCTCTTGTATTGGCTATTCAACTCAACCTTGTCCCAATTTCACTGCTCCGAGGTCAAAATTTTAGTATTCTTTTAGCAATATCGGACTTGTTCTGCTGCGTGTCTTGAGGAAACTGTTATTCTCCTAACCCTGAGTCCTGATTTTAGTTTTCTGTTTAAAATCCTTATAAATTCAAAATGAACACCATCATGATGATTGTAGCGCTTGCGATAGCGTCAGGGCTCCATTTTCCTGATGTATTGGCTGGTAAAAAATCTAATAAGAGACTTCAATCCATTTGTAAGGCGATCCAGGACATGAGCTTCTCATTCGATACGATAAGTATTGTGTCTCAAAGAAAAATTAAACACCAGCTCCGTCCCCGGCACAAACTCCCGTTAATAGCAAAAATATTAATGAAACAATATCGAAACCACTTTGTTGTAAGTTGGTTCTTCAAAATATCTTAAAAAATTTCTCTAACGTCGCTCCATTTTCAGTTATTTTTAACAGTTTTCCAAAGCTGTACACGCAATTGTCAAAACTAATTTTTCCATCACATTTGTTGCAGGTTTTCATGTTGGTTAGTTAGTTTGGTTGATCTCATAATTTATGTATTTGAAAGCCAAAAATTTTGCTTTGCACAACCTAAGTAAAAGTTTAAAGTTTTTTGTGTCAAAGTCATAATTATTGGCATACTATTGCAAAAAGAATATTTATGGGAATAAAATTACATTACAAAGGGATGGCGGTATTAGAAGTTATGGTAATTTAAGTAATATCGTAAATTAACCATTGTGTAATTTTTCATTTCATTTTTAGTGGAAGAGCGGGAAAGGACGGATGCAAGATTTAAGTGAAGAGCACAGTACTCACAGACTTTGTTGGTATTAAATACGTTAATAGTTAATGTTATTTAATACTTAGTTGAAGAGAACATTAGAAAACAAAAATAAAATTTTGCGTGGATTACGGAAAAGATGGCATTTGTGCTGAAGCAAATGATAAAATTTCCGCTACCGCAGAGGCCTTGATTGTTTTATTTAAACTGTGAAGCAAATCCAAACTAGCGAAACCATCTTAGCCACTAGAACACTACAAGGTAATATAAAAATTGTTACAAAAATGTTACAAAATTGCTAAGCATATTCTTTTTAAATGGCCGGATTATACAATGAGTAACGAAACTAAAATAATATTTTTTATCATCGTATTATTACAAAAACATATATTTTAGGGGAGAGGCTAATGATGGGAACCTACTTCTGGAAACTTCCAGAATGGAACACATGGAAAAGTTTTGAAATTTTGGCTTCCAAAAAATTTCAAACTGTTGAAGCATTTTCCAATTTTGTTCCGAATTTCCATCCTCTTGTCTCACATTGTCCAAATAAAATGGTTACTGATTGCTCATTTGCACCGGAATGTGTTGACATGATTCTAAATAAAAAAAACAGCAATGAACACCTTGACTCATTATGTGATGTATATGACATTTGCGGAAAAGGTGAAATTGTCTCATAGTACATTTGCATTTGTAACTAATATGAAACTGACATTGATTTAGATGGGTTGTCTGGATAGCCCACAATTTTTGGCACAATTTCCAAATAGTGACTGGAAGAAGGTTGTGGATGAACTTTGCTCACGTACTTGGAACGAAGCAAATCAAATTTCCTTAGCACGATTTCCAATTGGGTACAAAGCGTTGTTGGGTGCGCAAGGCAAGTTATAAGGCAGTTTAAAACATACTGCTGCAATAATTAAGCCTAAACTTAATATATCAAATCCCAGTTACTGTGTGCTCAATGGCTGGGTATCCCAACTTTCTCCGCTCCGTTGATGGCTAATTTATGGCTAATAGTAAAAATGGATACGCTTACCCAGACGGCAAATTTGAGAAAATTGAGAAAGGACTTGTTCACGGATGACATCATGGCATCATGGCATGTAAGCTGTTCCAATTCTTTGACAGCGCTTTCTCTAAAAGCTCTGGCGATGAACTTAATGAACGAATAAATATGGGTTGTTAAGGTACGCGAGTTCGCATGTCTCGAGTCTCGGCAATTAATAAATCTCCTGATATACTTATGCGTGAAATTAAAGTTTAGTTTCAAATTTTTAAGAAATACTGTTTTTGGCGAACCAAAATTGTAAATTAAAACCTCCAACAACCCAAACAAAACGAACTGGTAGTACAGCACATTTCCTCTGAATTGAATCTTCATCATAATAAAATGAAGTGTGGATAGATTTCCAAACGCTGGAACAAGAATTTATTATAAAAAAAAACCGTTGCTATAGTGTATTCAATATAAGCATGGATCATGTTCTCAATTCATGAAAAGTGTAACAAAAAATTGTCACAAGTTTTAATACTACTAAGGTCTTTCCTATGTACGACAAAGCCTATACATTTTTAAATTGTGACGATTCAGGTATTCATCAAACATAATTGTAACTGGTCATTCTTTTAGTAATTCTAATAGTTTTAACATTGTATCTAATTTTAATATTTAACATTTATTCTGCCTTAACAGCGTAGAAGTTGACATGTACAGCCTTAGTATACTGCGTAACACGAGTACGCTAGTGTTTTGATGCAGTTTTTAAACTTGCTAAGATCGAAAGCTGACATTTAAATTGATTTCGGCTCATAAGGATTACTCCGGCAACGACATTGCCATTAATTTGGCAAAGGCCGCGGCACATACCTGCTGTGTTTGTCCACAGCTATTGGTGAGGGGCTTCGGTGACGCAGCTACTTGTTGAGAATGCAAAAAGCGGGCGCAGGGAAGAGACGGAGTTTTCTGTGCGAGTGTGTCGCAATTGGATTGTTGCGACATCAAATGCTAGGGAACATCCATTTCCCTTGCAAGGACTCAATTCTCTCTAAACAAAATACTCACACGTTTTTACTAAAGCAACAAGAAGTTCGCTAGAAGAACAACAAAGGTCAATACAGCAAATCGTGTGCATTGGAGTTAAACAATGGGCCCTCTTGTGGAATGAGCGATGTGAACAAAAGTTTGCTATAATCTATTTTACTATAATCGACTTGTTGACTGCCAGTGCTGACTTACCCTTTTTCTTAATCGTGACAATGATGATGACAATCCTCAAACTCAGACTTCTTAGTAAATTTAGTTTATTTAATGAATTGAGGATCGTTGACTTAATTTAATTACTTGCTTAAAGATAATTAATTTAATCTTAAAGAAAAAAAAATAACTTAATACTTCTTCTTTTCATTCCTTTTTCTTACTACTTTTTATTTAAAAAAAAACTGCCACTCCGTCTCCACTGAACCAAAGGTTCAATGGAAGCGGCAGATGGCGCATAATTTTACCTAAACTTATGCTTACGACGCAAAGGTTATATTCATTTATTAATAGTGCAGCTTTATTAATTTCGGTGTTTTCAACCTTATACCAAAATTTTGAGTTATGAATATTGATCGTTATACAAACGAGCAAGCTTTTAATTGGTTAACTTTGAAATTAAGAAAATAGGCATTAAACTACCAATTAAATGACTTTGATTAAGTCAACTAAATTAAGTTACAAATTAAAGTTAAAATTTCTAGATGAAAATATTAATTTACAAATGTACATAATCCTTAACCCATGACAGATTTATCTTTTGAAGTTTAAGATTGATGCCAAATCATTTTGCGCCAGCATTAATTGACTTCACATATAATTTTACAACTGGAAATTTAAATTCTGAGTGGAACGACACTTAATTGATCCCAGATCTATGTTTCTTTGATTTGTTACAATTAGTAATTATTCATTAGCATTAGAAAGCTCAGTTTGAAATTGCCAGTTTAGAACAATGTATCGAATTAAGACTCTCCGGCGATTTTGCCCAGTCCCTAATAAAAGCCCATGCGTGTTTATTAGGTTTGCGCGTTTATTTCTTTTTTAAAATTTTACACTGCGCGTTTATTAGGGACTGCGCGTTTATAAGGGACTAGGCGTTTAAGTGGGTGTTTACGGTACTATGTTTTTGTCAAACTTTGCGGCTGTCCATCTGTCCGTCTTAGTATAATTATTATTGCAGGAATTACTTGTACTCAGCATATCTCAAATGTGTTTTCAGATATACGTTCATTTGGTTCCGGTACAGGGTACCGGTCATGTTTGATTTTGTTTGACCCTAAGTAACCATCTGAGGGGTCCAAGGTTGAGGTCAAGATACTTACAAATGTAGCTCCTCTTATGCAGGTGAACATGAAAGGTAGCCGCCGCAGTCTAGTGGTTAGTGCATCGCACTCTCCACACTGCACTCGTGGGTTCGAATCCACAAATCGGAATATGCTAAGTTAAAGGAAGCCTTTGTACCATTTGCCAATGCATAAAGTATAAATTTATGTTTGTGTAAAGCAATTGCATTGCACTGACAAATGGCGAAACATGGCGAAGCAGCCTACCATGATTTCAACATAAGTCATTGCAATTGCAATACATTTCGGTTTCACCATTTGCCATTGCAAACAATTTGCAATGCATTTGCAAATCTACAAAACTAACCAAAGCTTTATTGCAATTGCAAATGCAATGCAATACACTTGCAATTTACACTGCTCAATTTGGCAATGGGTAAAATCAGTTTTTACGCGTCGAATCGACGTGTTTACGTCAGCTCGTTTTAAATATTTTCTGATGTCTGATGTCTTCTTTTAAAACTTTCAACTTCCACTACTAGGTTGACCGTTTTACCACGGTTGATTTCAACTAATTCTAAAAATCTTATGCAACACACCTATTTTAGCAGAAACATAATCGTATTACTTGTGTATACAATTTGTTTACAATGTTTTTTCCCCAAATTTATTTATGAGCAGGAAGGATTAGGTAAGGATTTGTTCGCAGTAATTTTTAAAAGAATCAAGTGGGCAAAACAGTTAGTTAATTACAAATTGCGATGCTACAACATGCACTTCCTTTAAAAGGTAGCAGGTAACATAATCCAATGAAATATTTTACAAAATACAATTCGACAAACATTTATAATATTTAAAACAAAAATATCCAATTAAGAATTGAATAAAATCTCATTTGCTGGCTCAAAATATGTTAAATAATTTAATTAACTCCAAACCTTAAATTGTTCTTTGTATTTTATACAAGTCACGCTTTAGATCTCCCCTTTTCTCCTCTAGTTGCCGAAACAAATTGATTCATAAGTGCTTCAACGTGCATCTTGTTTAGCATCAAAACTAATTATTATATTTTTGTACTCGCTAATCTACTAAATATTCAATAACAATGTCGCCAGAAAACATGAATACTGGACATAGTACTAGAACTCATTATGGACTTAAGAATGTTAAAGCTGCCAATTCTTCGAAAAAAAAAACAACTTAATAATAATTAAGAACAGAAGCTTAATTTTCAAACCCATTGGTTTAAATTTTCAAGGACACATTTTACATTTAAGCAAGTGGGAATGACGTATCAAATAGACAAGTTTCATGGTAAGAGGAGACAGCTAACTGGTACCTTATTGGAGTAATAAAATTCCCTCAATTTTCATACAAACCTCCAAGACCGACACCTTCTGAAGCAATGTTCGTCATTTTTTTGAAAACCAATTTTTTGCTTAAAGCAGAACACTATGCTTTATTATTTCTCTTTCAATTAGTTTCCAAAAGCCCCGACTACCTGTAAAGACAGACCCTGATTTACTTTCTTAGGATCTAACCAGGAATACCACTGCGGACATTTTTTTTTCTAAAGGCGTGTTGAATTTTTCAGAAAGCTGAAAATCTATACTGTAAGTAGTACCCGTATACTGTAGTAGTAGTAAGTATTGCATAGTAAACCGCAAACACAAAACAAACTACACTCGTTATTGTAGGTAATTATTTTCTCAAGCATTTTCCCTGTTTAGTTTATTTTAATGTTGCCAATATTAGAACAGCAGAGTAGAATCAGCTATCCATGCTATTTAGCATTTCAGACACTGATTCTATTTGTAATAATTTGCGATAGCTCATAAAATATCATGATATTTTGGTGGTACTGGTACCTAAGTACAACCGGTCTTATTTCAAATCAATTTTGGGGGAATTGTTATTCTTCAAATACTAACCTAGCAATCGGTCGCCAACTTTTAGTGAGTGCCGATTAGTTTTGCAGATAATTGTGTCCTGATTTAAAGTTATCCCAAATAGGCTTCAAACCCCTGTCAAGTCCCAAAATTTCACCTAAATGCTCATGCCTATGGATTCCATGCCATAATCTCTAAAAAAAATTTCTGCAAAATAATCTCTGCAAAAAAATTTCTAAAATAAAAATCTCTACAAAATAATCTCTGCATAAAAATCTCTAAAATAAAAATCTCTGAATTTAAAACCTCTGCATGGTAAAGAATTCTGTAATTACCATTTTGAAAATTAAAACAATACCAAAACTAAGAAATTAACTAATATTCAACTATAATGAGTGGATAACAGGCCCATACACTAACTTAGACAGATCATAAATTACAGTTTCCGTTCGCTGTCGCGAGCGAAATCAGCAATTGGTAATTTATTAATGTTTGTTATGAAACAGTTATTTTATTGGCTCGCTTTGCTCGCATGAACCAAAACGTAAACCTAACTCTAAAATCTGAAATTCTTAAAGAAATGTTTTACAATGCAGAAATTATATCATGCAAAGGTTTTAATTGCAGAGATTTTATTTTAGAGATATTTAGTATGCAGAGATTTTAGCATGTAGAGATTTTTTGCAGAGATTTTTGATTTGCAGAGATTTTATTTTAGAGATTTTTTGCAGAGATTATTTTGAAGAGATTTTTATTTTAGAGATTATGGCGTGACACCTGCCTATGTCATGCAACGTATAGTTTTTTAAAGCAGAATCTTTGAGTAAATTGTCCTGAAATTGTAGCGGTCACTTTAAATAATTACTACGGAATCAATTTTGCCAAAATTCACTACCCCTCACCACAATTTTCAAAATTTCATTCAACTTCAAATTGTCTATAAATTTCAAAAATACCAAAATTTCAACCGTAGTTATAACATTTGTATGACCCTAACCGGTACTTTTGATACTTTCAAGCACAATCCTCTTGATTATGCTCGAAAAAATAACATTTTCGACATTTCCTATCTTCGTTAAATTCGGTCAGGCATTTTTAATACTTTCCAACCAAAGCAGGTACATTGGTTGCTATAACCCTGTTTTGTATCTAAAGTATTAAAGTATAGCCGGTTTTGATTAACCGACAAAAATTTAGGTTTCAATTGTACAACAAACCTGACAACTACTATACCATTTTGGTAATTGAAACTTTAAAATACCGGTTAGGGCATAAAGTTTTGAAGCTTGGGATTGAGTTGAATAAACCGGCTATGAATGGGAACAAATTTGTCGAGACTACCGTTGTTATGAAAATGTTGTTCACCTTATTTTGAAATTTTAGCAAAATTTTGAAGTTGTATAAAATTTCTGGACAATTTTCTTTCAAATTTTGAGTAAAAATTTCGTTTCCTATAAATGGTTGAGAGTTTGAGAGGAATTTAAGAATGAAGAGGTCAGGAAAAAAATTGTAGGAATATGATCACCGTGACTAAAGCACGTGAAAGAATGTGTCCTGTTGAGTTTCCTACATTGGCAAGGCAGCTATTTTGAATTTTGTAACGAGCTTATTGACAAGAAACATTTTTTTTCGTTTGGCATATCTTAATGATTGATTTTGAATTTGATTTAATAATTACTTCCAAGACTAAGACTTTGCCGCTAATATGTTAGTAGTAGAACTAGACAGATTTTAATCTTTAGTTCTAATTTCACGTTAGTAATGTGGATTATAATTTTGCAAGTGAGCTGCAAGAGGTTTATGTAAAAATGTAAGAGGCTAACAATTTCACAGTTATTCGGACAATAATTTCACAGTTATTAAGTTTTTATTTAAATTTTTGTCACTTAAGGAGTATATTTGCATAAGGCATATCGGAATTTTTGGCGCTTGTTACACATGCACATTATATTATTTGTTTAAATACAAGGCTCGAGAAAAGGCATTAATTATTTGGTTTGTTGAAATCCTCAAAATTTGCTTTAATGTTTCAATCGGTTAATCGAAGAACCTTCGGTATTCAACGCTTATTTAAATTTCGAGGCTTCATGCATTTTGTAGATGCATTGAACCTATAAAATACAAAATTTCAACAAAACGCATTTATTTTCACTCGTTTCTAATTGCATATGGATAATGAATTTTATTTATTAAAACCGTACACAATTAATAATTCCTCCAAATTGCCCGACGACGTCGGAAGCAGCACCGCGGCGTGGTAGATCTCATAGTGAGTCGATTTACAACAGGAAGCTCTATAGCCTACTGGTGCTAAGTTTTGTTATAAATTCAAACATCGCGGGTTTGAATCCTACCACTTTCATAATTTTTAAACTTTTTTTATCAATATTTTTTTTGAAATGGCTGAGGACCATAACAGTCTGAGTTTTTAAATCTCAAACTGTGAATCAAATTAGTTCATTGTGTTGTAATTAAAAATTAAATGAATATAACAATGAAAGTTTTGCTCAAAATTGTGGCACGCTTATATGGTTGAAATGAACTGAAGCTAATTGTATGATCACCAAATAGCACAAAGCAATTCCAATTTAGAGAATTGTAGCAACCATTCTCCTTTGTTGAGTATGGTGCACAGTAGAATTCTTATGCACAATTGCATTTATTTGTAACACGTATCAAATTACTTTAAAATAATTAAAAACCACTACCCCCGTAAACTCCATTAATAGATTTGGCAGATCACGTATCCTTGCTGAAGTGATCTACTCTTCTTCCTAGTCAAACTTTCAAAATTTCCAAGGCTATCTTACATCACGATGGTTTTGCGATGTGGCTAATTTTTGTTTGAAACTGTGTCGGAATTCTGTATTCTATGGAATTTGTATATTTTCAATTAGACATAGGACTGGTTGCAATAATGAAATAAAAGCTATGATTTTGTGAGACATGTATAAGGTTGTGTACAAATAAATTGCATTCGAATATAATTTATGCTGAATTGTTTTTATTAATACTTAAAACTCAACAAATTAGAATTTGAACGACAACTTTGATCTACCTTTTTTTGACTGATTACCCAATTCACTTCAAAGCATTTGATTCTAAACAAAACTGTAAATTTAATTTTGAAATTTTTACTTTTACCTATGCGTACAAAGTATGAGGAAACAAATAAATGAAGCCAAAATCAATAAATTCTTGCACTTAAATGAACAAAGTAAATTAGGTGCTACTTTATCTTTAGTAAGGGTATTAATGGGCAGTAGTTGAAGACACACTAGCTGAAAATAATAGTTACCTATATTTCCACGGTGTCAACTTCTACCGCGTTCTGTCTTCTTGACTTGACTCCGCGATTTATTGGTGATTCCTGTCTAATGTAGGCACAAAAGCAACATCCACAGAAACAAGCTGCAGCCAGTAGAAACAATCCCTGGAAGAGAGGAAATAGACTAATAATCTATTTGTATTACTGGCATCCACAGTCATTTAAAACAACTTAATCTAATGACTAGACACGTCTTTGATATCATTACGGTATAAATGACTGGAGCAGTGAAGAATGTGCCAGAACCCCCCAGAAAGAAAAATTTTAGAATTCCTTTGATCTCCATTCTAATAATTATGTGTATTGGGAATTAAATTTTTTGGCTTAAAATGAAGTCCTGTACGTGCTAATTGTCTTAGAATTGGATCAAACTTATGCTACCTGTGTCTCCGCTTTGTGACTAAAACAACTTTCTCCTGACATTAGCCCCTACGCTCCTAACCCCCCGGACTTTGGGTCGTGGGTTAAAGTATTGATAATGGAAACTCACAAAGTGTAGCCCTTGGGAAGCACAAGCCAAAAAAATACTCAAACAGAGGTGAGACAAGTATTAGTTCAAATATTTTGAAAATTATTATTTATTATTATTTATTAATTTGTATTTTATTGTTGCGTGAAGCAAGTTCTCACAACCTAGTCACGTTTTGTTAACATTTTTGGCATAAAATTATCCCGGTAGAGATGGTGTGGTGGTTTCTGGGGCTGGGGTACAAACTTCACAGCTTGTAGGTAATAATTGCTATCTTCTCGTATCCTGAACACAAGCAGGATCTGAACTGTTTCAGTTGAGATAAGCCATGTGTAATTTTCAGCAATGCCATATGGCATCTAAATCAATAATGCCGCATGTATAACCTCTAGATAAATTTGCTGGCAAATACGTAATTATAATTAATTGTCTGGAAAGTCAAACTCTAGAGGAGATTTGCACTCATCTGGCGCATCGATATTAGTCTTTGACAAAGTTTTCCTGTTCTGAAAAAAAAATCCCGTAACATCTTAGTGTAAAGAAACTTAAATTAAAAACATTATCCTATTTTGATTTAACTCTATGCCAAACACCTAGTAGAGCATAAAGTTTTATTAAGTAAAATTTCATACTAGGTTAAGTGGAATTTGTCTGGAATTTGGAATGTAGCAGTTTGCATTTTGATGACAAATTATGGAATCGGTATGTTCTTTAATATGATCTTAATTAATATCTACTAAATAAATTTGCCTAAGTGACACAACTTTTTTTTCTCAGTTTATTTAAATTCTGTGCAATCGGTTTCTAAGCAGAGGGAGTTTCCAATTATTTTTATCTTCAGTACCTCCACGGGGCCATCAATTGCAACGTATCTGGGTCACAGAAATTTGGAATTTCTGAAATTGGCTCTTGGGCACTAATTTTTATTGTTATTGTAATTCAACCTTTTTTTGCGGTTTCTTTCTGTTTCCTTAGTATGTGTTTGAGTAAATGTGGAAAAATGTGTGGAATATAGCTTTCAATTTTAGAAAAATTATATTTGGCTGAAAGTTTGTATACCTCGGCTGAACGTCAGAATTTTGACGGTAACAGTCATCGCCAATTAATTCTAGTAATAAATTTTTGTCAATAAATAAATTATACGCAATAGACAAGTTGAGCACACCAAACATAAGCACTAACGCTAACGCAAAATTAAGGATTTTGTGTCTCCCTAACTTTAAATTTACGCAAACTTAAAACTTAAAAAGAGCGCGCGTGAATTCAAAATTGATTTTGAACACAAAAATGAGAGACGAATTATGTACTAACAGTTTTCAACTAATAACATTTTGGTTTAACGATAGATCTTTTCAAACTAACTAAAACTTTAATTCTGAATTTATTTGACCTTTAATTGATGATTAACTAATGAATTAATTTAGAAGACTTAATTAACAACTACTTAACTTTCGATTAAATGTATTTTCAAATTTAGTTAATTACTTGAAAAAGGTGTGCTTCAACGGTACAATATCAATTAGGACCTATGCTATCTAATCATGATTCATGAAGTCTTTAAAAGGACGTCCCAAGTATCTGAGGAATTGGAAATTCAGACCCCGGTTGGTTATTTTCGTTCAGTTCTAAAAGGAAGAGAACGATTGATTGTCTAAATGTTTCAAATGATATTTTAAATCATGTGGTAATTTTTCTTACTTCACAAGATTACAATCAGTTAAATTTAACGAATCAAATAATTAGTTAATTAAATTAGAATTAAACTGTTATTTAAACGATTAAAAATTGTTTATAAACTTGACATTTGACAATTGTCAACTGAATTCCTTGTTGGCGCCTAATTTTTGCTGGAGAGAAGTGAGATATTGTGTCTCTGACGCTCCTTAGGGAAATTAGCGTCACGCAAGAGCAAAACTTTAACCTCAACACTAATTTCTTACGTAAAGGGGCGGAGCTAACGCTAAATCCTCAAGTTAGCGTTAGCGTTAGTGCTTACGTTTGGCGTGCTCAACTTGTCTAATAGTTTGCGGTTCCTTGCTATACGTTTCATTATAAATGAAAACGTCAATTTCTTCTTTTAGAACTATTTCAATGTATCAAAATAGGAAACGATTAGAGAAGTAATGTTAATGCGATAAATAAACCCATTATAAATCAAGGGGTACAAACTAAATTTCATTTTTTTATTTTGATCAAATTTTTGGAAATTAAACAAATAACACAAATGTGTTTAATTTATTTCTTGCTATGTTCCTATTAAGTTTGCTAGTTCTAGCTATTTTACAATTTGAAAATCGTTTTATAATATTCATGAAACGACGTACAAGATTTGATTTTTAAGTTTTCAGTATTTTATTATTTGGTGTATGTTTTGCAATTTTAAAAATTTGCTTCAAATATTAGTAGGATTCATGGCGGATTTTTAAATGTGCACCAGGATAGAGTGCTTTTATTTCTGTAAGTTATAAATACAATTTTTGTTGTAATAGTATGTTTGAATAATTGTTATAAAATTAATGTTGTATTGAAGCTTTATTTTTTTTATTCCATCGGCATATTATGCAAAAAAAAATTAACGCATTGTACGAGCAATGACCTGGTGAAATTGTTAAATCGAATGAAATTTAGCTTAAAATAACAGCATCAGACATATTAAAAATTTGTTAAGCGGTAACATACTCTAATTCTGCGTTAAAATGGCGCATGACCTTTACTTCTTTCACAATTTTTAGCCCTAGAATTTCATTGCTTTCTTTCAATAAAGTTTTGAAAGCGTTCTGAACGTATTGAAAATGCTCAAAGTCATAGGCCCTGCGCGGCAGTGCAATGCGAATTAGTTCAAGCCCGTTGTATTCGTTTCCATGAAAAAAGCGACCAAGGCCACCGGTACGAATGCCACTTTTTATGTACAAGGCTACTGCAGCAGAATGCGCTGGAAATTGATTAATCGGGAAACTTTGTGGTAGTAAGTTTTGCGCATCAATGTAAACGGCATGTCCTCCGTAGGGTTTCATTGTACAAATGCCCACCTCCTCCAACATGCTTCCCAACATTTCTACGCTGTAAATCCTGTGCCTCAAATAATTTTCATCTACTACCTCCTCTAGTCCCTGTGCAATAGCTTCCAAGTCACGCCCCGCCAAGCCACCGTAAGTTCTAAAACCTTCTGTAACCGTCAGGTTAACTACAAGTTGTTCCGCTAATTCAGGGTCATTTAACCCAATCCAACCGCCATTATGCGTTAAGCCATCCTTCTTGGCACTCATTGTCATACCATCAGCATATGATAAAATTTTACAAATTATTGACCTCACTGATTGACTATAGTATCCTGCCTCTCTCTCCTTAATGAAAATAGCGTTCTCTGCAATTCTGCAACTATCTATAAAGAAGCGTTTTCCATACTGTTTGCAAAGCTTGCTCACGCCGATTATGTTTTCTATTGAAACAGGTTGCCCTCCTCCGGCATTATTTGTTACTGAAATTATGACAAATGGAATCTTGCCACCAATTGTTTGTAGCAAGTTTTCCAAACGAACTAAGTCGGCATTTCCTAAAAATAGTGCAGACGGCTGGCTTCCATAAGTTGATTCTTTGGCTGCAATGCATGGTATGTCCAATGCCTCTCCTCCACAAAGCATGATATTTGCTCGTGTCGTATCAAAGTGTCCATTGCTCGGTATGACATTTCCCGGTTTCACCAAGTGTGAAAATAGTATACGCTCTGCAGCTCGACCCTGGTGAACCGGAAGTATATGCTCGAAGCCAGAAAATGTAGTTACAGCATTTTTGAAACGGCGAAACGACACTGAGCCGGCGTAGGTCTCATCTCCTGTAATTAAGCAAGCCGTTTGCTTGGAACTCATTGCACCAGTTCCAGAGTCGGTTAGAAAATCTAAGCAAATTTGATCCGATTCCAAGTTTACGAGGTTATATTTCGCTTGTCGCATCCAGTTTTCACGTTCCGTTTGACTTGATACATAAATTTCCTCTGTTACTTTAGTTTTAAACGGTTTGATAACTTGCATATATGTAATTTCTTTTTTCGGAATAGCATTCATCTCGTAGGCAGAGAAGTAGCAGGTGATAGTGTCGTTCAAGTTCAAACCGTTACCAAAGGACACGTATGAAATTCGCGCAAGTTTGCCATGTTTTGAAAGCAAATTTAGCAACAGGACACTACTGCTTTTGTCCAGGTAGCGTTCCAATTCAAGCAGAATTTTGTTGTTGGCTTCACAATATGAGCCGACCGGCAGATGCAATTTCATGTCCGGATTTGTCAATCTTTTTGCAGAGTCAAACGCATAGCAAATTAGAAGTGGTTTCCTATTGAACAATGCAGTTTTTCCCAGAAAAGCGATCATTTTCTTGTTGAGTAACAAATTCTTGGACCCATAATGCTGATACAAACTCTTAGTGGAAGTTGCTGCGACGTAAATTTTGGCTCTCGCAGATTTAGGGTCGCTTAAGTCCAAGCTGAAGTAGCAAATGTTCGGCACATCATCCAGTTTGTTAAAAATTTCCTTCATAAATTTCCAACTTTCTTGTAGTCCAAGACGCCCAAATGCCTCCTCGACAATACTTAGGGCTTGTTTTGATCCATTAATGTTAGGATTAAGGTAAATTTTATACTCAAATGACTCTACAAGGACGACTGATACCCAGAGGCTGAATGTTGACATTGCATCCTTATCAGGAACAAATAAGTTAGCAACTGACCAGAAATGAGATAGGTTTACGTCATAGTTTTTTTCCAAGTTCTTGAGTACTTGAACTCCAGACTCCCAATTTGATTGGTTGTTACAGGCGCCTTGATTCGGTTCAATAAGAATTCGCAAAATTGGACTGTACTTTTTGTTGAACTGGATTGAAAACTCGAAAGGATCCAAGTGATCGCTTAGGAAGCAATTCCATTTTTGACTAGAATCCCAATCTCCCCACGAACCACATGTAACGTCAAACAAGTTCAAGGCTTTGCAAATTTTTTCGGTAGAAAGTTTCAAACTTTTGCATAAACCTTCCAATTGAGATTTTCCTACTGTTCCTAGTGTACTTGACTTAGTGTTAGACTCACGATTACCATTTTCAAAACCCATTTTTATTTTGCAACACGACTTCCCAAGTTGTATATTACACTGTGATTTCAAAGAGCGAAAAGCACAATTTCTTTCAACTTAATATTCTAAACTCGTCTAAAACATAGAAACGAGCCGGATATGTGCTTTTATCGAAAAAAAAGTGTTGCTTAAAGTTTAAAGTTAATGTTTTCTGATTTGCGAAATCAGTTTAATTTTGAAGTAACAATTTTTCTCCTTATTTGTAGTCATTTATGCGAACTTACTTCTACTCGTGTAAATTTTTGAAAGCCCACGGACAAACTAAAGTTTATCAATACAATTGGACAGTACAAGTCTTCCCTTCATATTCTATAACTTATAATTACTGACTTATCATTTCGAATACACGTCTAAGCTCTTTAACGGAGCGGTTTTCAATGTTTATAAATTGTGAACTTAAGATAATATTTAATTATGTTTTAACATTTTACGTTCAATTAAAAAATATTTAATATTAATGATTACGGTTCTTCACAGGGTTCAATATTTTCAAAATATAAAATTAAGTTAAGCAATGGCTAGATAATTAATATTTTACTGGTGTAGCTAGTATGAAATGAAGACAATTTTTAAGCAATTCTATAGATATTTCACTACTTATGTAAAACTGACTTATTCCGAATAAAAAATTATAGTGAAAAAAAAACAAATGTGAGTATTTGTCAAATCACATTGAATACATGTGCAACATATAAGTTCTACGGACTTCATATTTTAAATGACAATTATATGTATAAAAATTAGAAAAGTAAAAGGAGATTCTGAGCAAATTAAAGGTTTTAATGACTTTTTCCGCGGTGCTCTTCTTTATTACGAATGTGTGCATATAATTGTTTTGTTATCTGCTATGGAAAAGTACTCTGAATTGTAATTTGAGTAACAGCTTCCAACTGCATCATAAGTGCACAGCTTTGCTTCATTAATAATCGTAAACAAAACAAATTAAGTCAACTACTGGAATTTTACTGCGCCTTAATGTGTTGTGCATACCTTTGTATGAAGTGAGTGATTATTAAAAACTCGGAAAATTTCCAACATATAAGTCATCCTAAATTCCTAATTTCCTACTTTTAAAGTTTTCAGAAATTCCAGCCAGATAAAAATGGTTGCCTAAAATTTATCAGATTGGGATAATTATTTCCAATTAGCCTCATCTTTTAAGGACACTTGCCTATAAATGAAAACATGCGCATAAGTGACCTTGATCCTTGCGACTCACAGTCGGCAATCTCTCCTTGCAACATGTATCCCCAAAGCCCAAGCGGCTTCTTACGTTTTAAATTCCAATTTCTTAAGCTGTAAATTCAAAATCAAAAACAGACATTAACACAAACAAAGAAAACGAACATTAAAAAAACTACTTGCTTTGAGAAGTCAATCGTATTTGCACACCACAGTTTGGCTAGTGTTCTCTGTAAGGCAATTGCTTGAGGATGATGCTTGTATACGCAATTAAATTTTCACTTGTTAAATTTCTAGTATATACAAATGCCTGAAAATAGTGCAATGACGCACATTTTTGTATTTTCTTTTTTATTCTTCCGTATATGTGCAAGTGGATGTGGAGAAATGTGTGTGAAACTAGCTTTTCCAAAAAGAAAATAGAATTTTCCAAAATTTTGCATACATTTTGTAATTGAGATTTTCCTCCACTTCCTAAGCGTACTTGATTTTGATTATCCTTTTCAAAACTCATTTTTAGCAACACAACTTCACACATATTGTATCTGTGACGACAAGAAGCGATGACCAAAATTTACTTCAACTTATTATTAAACTACACTCCGCTTTTAAAATAAAGAAGCCAGCCGATATAAAAAAAAATTAATGAATAAAGAAAAAGAAAATTTTAAAGCTATTTTTTGTTGTAAATCATGAGCAGTTCAATTTGTTTAATTAATTTGTTTTATACAATTTTCTATGCAGTGAGCAAGTGATTTAAATCTATTAGTGTTCTTAAAATGCTAATCTCCTAGCTTTCAAGCTTAACGATTCTCGAGGCTGTTCAAACCTACATACAACCTTGATGTGACTGGAATTTTACGTTCCAATTAACCTGCCCTCTCGAAGTCACTCGACTTTACCTGAAACGTCGCAAAACTGTCTCAAATTCGTCTATACTAATTACCCTAAGTCTGGACTCCTAACCTCTCTTTTTACTATATCTTCTCGTATTGAGGCCTTGTTCTCCAGTACTTAAGTTTCGAATGCTTCTTCAATGCATTCAATGCACTAAATGCAAAATGCATTAAATACACTAAATGCAAACTCAGAAAAATCGGAGAGTTCAAGCTCTTGCGCATGGTTATTCTCGTCTAACGCACATAAACGTGGACACTTCTCTATCTGCATCCGAAAAAGAAATCTCACAAAAAATAGCTCCATTTAAATGTCCCATAGCTTCTACACTTAAAATAAGTACGTTTATAAAAATTGCGCTTTTATACATAAAATCTTACGACAGTCCGGCGAACAGACAGATATACAAACAAACTGAAGATTTTATATTAAAGATTAGTAAGCTCAACAGACGCTATAAAAGTTTTGGTTTGATCGTAAATGGTAGCTTTGTGTTTTTTTAAATACTAAATTTAATGTCAACTTAGCTTTGTAAAATATTAAGTCCTTATAAATGCTGAATTCAAACTCCGTTGAAACCCGATGCCCCAAAATGCTAATTTTACTGGATGTATATCTATTGCAAGCTCGAAAGAACAATTTTTCAGAAACGTTTACCGTGTATGAAGAAACAATTTTCTACAGCCTTTCTGAAAACTTTGACCGAATTATTATTTCTTGTATGATGTTACTCAAAATCGTCAGAATTAACAAATGGACAAAAAGAACCCTTCGATTTGAAGCAAAAAAGAGCGTTCAGGAAAGAGTAAAATTTCCCAAAAGTCCCGAATTTTTTTAACCAAAGTTATTTTTAAACACTCTCGAACCTTTGGGTCGGTCCATTGTTCAATAATTTTAAAAGAACTCAATTTATTGTTACCTACCAAGAATGTTGTTTCGTGTTGTTTTGGAAAATTGTTCGTACAAGAAACACCATAAAAATATCAACCCTGTTGACAATACAGAAATTTTTGTTGCGACGCAGTTCAGTTTCCACAAACTTCAGCTCAACAAAGACAGAAACTTTATTGTCGAGAAAAACCCAAAGGAAGGCAAATGCCTGTGTGCCATTACTAAATTTCTTAAATTTACTTTCTACAGGACTTCAAATTCTAAGTATTTCTTTGTTTGTGTAGTTTACCCAAAATTGACATACAATTTCAAGAGTAGAAATTCTAAATGGCTAGCACAACCTTACAGCCAAGCATCATATCACATTCTACACCTCCTTGTTTAAAGTGCAAAATGTGTCATACCACTTTCCAAAGTCAAGCCGATTTAACAACCCACCAGTGCTGTCACACAGCAAAACGATTGCACAACTGTACAGATTGTGAAAAAGTGTTCAGAACTGCCAGACTTCTAAAACAGCACTCCGTTGTCCATACAAACGAGCGCCCTTTCGCCTGTCCTGTTTGTAACTGCCAATTTAAAACAATGTCTAGACTTACTTTTTACAAGAAAAAACATTTACCGGAAAGCGAGTGGCCATTTGAGTGTTCCTATTGCGGAAAACGCTATATTGAAAAATCACAATTTAAATCCCACGTTATGGGTCACACTGGAGAGGGTTATCTACAATGTTCCAAATGCGAATACAAAGGCAAGCATAAAGCTGCACTAAATCTTCATATGGTGCAGCATACGGGTAAATCAAAATTTATGTGTCAATGCGGATACGCCGCTAGGTCAGCATTTGGCTTAGAAACACATAGAACGATGCATACTGGCGAGAAGCCCTTTAAGTGCTCGTATTGTTCAAAAGCTTTCTCAGAAAAAAGCACGCTTACGCGCCACATTAACCTACATCTCGAAAAAAAGACGGCTGAGTGTACTTTGTGTAATTTCAAAACCTACAATAACAAATCACTTGGAGTTCATTTTCGCATTCACACCAATGAGCGACCCTACAAGTGTACCATGTGCCCAAAAAGCTATACGGAATCCAGCACTTTGCACAGGCATCTCAACATGCATACAAAAGAAAAAACCAGCGAGTGTGACCAGTGCGGAAGAAAATTTCTAACGAAGTCAGATTTGAAAAAGCATAAGGAGACACATGAAAAGAACATTTATGATTGCACATTGTGTGAATTGAAGTATCGTTCCAGAAAAGCACTGAAGCGTCATTTTGTTACGCATGATAGTAATGTCGAGAGGAAAACGTTTACTTGCAACTATTGTTCTAAGGTTTACAGAGAGTTGGCTACATTGGAATGTCACATCCGAGTGCACACAAATGAAAGGCCGTATGAATGTGAAATCTGCAAAAGTACATTTGTGGGTCGTCATACACTTAGGTGGCATACTGTACAAAAGAATTGCCATAAAATAAGTGAAGATGCCAGTAATCAGATATTGAAAAATAACATGAAAGGAGATCCAATGAAAGATGAATGCTTTACCAGGTTGGTGCAAATTATTTTAAGGAGGATATAGTACACTATGCAGTGAGATTGTGATAATTTTGATGGTTTTGTGAGATTTCTAAAAATTACATTGTATTGTTAATTGGTATTTGTTTATTAGTTTAATAATCAAACTTTTAGAATAATTTACTTAATCAATTTTTGACGTAACCATAATACTATTTATACACTACTACAAAATTTGTTAGTTATTACATAATTTTGCCATAACAAATTGGTTGTTAATATTTCTTGTTAGTTGAGTAATCTAATAAATTCATTGCTATTCTTGAAAGTTTATTGAAATTGGACCATGCATATTTGGTGGACTGCTTTTTTTTAAATAAATCAATACAGATATCAAAACAAAATTTTATGTGTTACAATAAAATTTTAAAGTTTATCAGTATACACTTATACCGCCGACATAATGGTGCCTAAGCTTCAGCTAATTTTGGTAATGTTTTTTTCAAACAGTAACACTACAGAAATAAAAAAAATGGGGCTTATTTATGATTCACTATAACTCGGCCATCGCTCTATATTTATTTTCAGCCATATCACGAGAAGATCGTAAAATCGTAATTGTAAAAAACTTTGAATATTCACATCACGTGAGCTTAGGAAACTAGATTTTATAACGGAGTACCCAAACACGTCCATTCTAGCACAGGAAAAAATTTACTTGAAGAATTTTGTTTTGAGGCATAAAATAAGGGCGATGTCCATCTCTATAGTTTAGTTAGTTGAGTGCAAGTACATTTTTGTGAGACCAGAGAACGGTAAACGGAGCTCTTTTCGGAGATCCTTCATCATTGACCTCTTCAATTCAACTGAAAGGAAAATGTCTTTGAGAACTGACACATGCGTATTCACGTCCTCTTACTCATTGTTGGTGACTCAGTGCGTTGGTCACCTTGGCCTTGACTGTCTGGAAAACAGTCAGGGTCAAAGTGAGCGAAAGTCAAAGATAAACCAAAAATGTGCTCTTGCCGTGCCTCCGCGTGGTCAGAGCAGTCGTGGACGTGGCCCATGGGACGCGGTCCTCACTCTCATTGTCAGTCCTCATCATGTCGAGCATAACTTTGATTCACTGCTTCCTTCACTATTGTCAATTGTTAATACATATAAAACGTATAATACGTATAATACGTTTATATACATATATATATATATATTATATGTATATGTATATTATGAACAAGATTTACACCAAACGTATAATATTACTCTTAATAACCACATAAATAGTCTAAAGCAAACTTGTACGTGCGACGCATTTCACAAGGCGTCTAATTTCTATAGTGTCATAGCTATTTTTTTTAAATTAGCCTAACTTGAAATGCATGGCATATCTGTGTTCAGATTAAAAAAAATCAACAAATATTTTTCCATTCCTTTTTGACATTCTCCTATGGCCTGGTCAACATGTGCTTGTGCTTGTGAGTGGGGGAGGGTGGTATAGTCCTGTCAATTGACTAGGAATTTGCGACGAAGGAGGCAAAGAAAGTTCTGCTAGGCAATGAACGTGAGGTTTCCCCCGAGGAGCAGCGGTTGAACACCACCGTGTGCATACTGACCCAAGCTTAGCCTCCCCGACCGCCATTTTCCAGGCTTCCACTCATCACTAGCACACCACCCCTTTTTTGCTGGTGCCGGGACTTGACTCCGTCAAATGTCCATATTAGGAGAAGTCTCCTAACCTCTAGAACTATGGGCTGTGGGACAATTAATAATAATAAAGAAAACATTATTCGAAATTAGAATAGGTTAAGAAGCAGCTAAGAGAGAGTTAAGTTTTAGTTAAGGCATTGCCCAGAAACAGTTAAGATATGGATAAGGCTTAAGACAGTCTTAAGATATAGTTAAGAAATGGATAAGAGTTTTGACCACATGAACAATTTAAAATTTACTTTCAATTTTTTTTTTACAATTTTATTCTAGTATTCTTTCCTACAGACATTCACATTTTTAGAAAGATAAGCAAGAAAATTTTGAGATCCTTTTACATTTGTGAAAGGAAACACGTCATTAGGTTCAAAGAAAAGAGGTCCAAAGAAAGAGGCCCAAAAAGTAGGTCCAACGATAAAAAGGTCCAAAGCAAAAAAAAGACTTTGAAGGTCAAATCGAATTTTCTAACACAAATAATTAATTAATAATTAATGTTTTTGATTGTTGCAGGTTAACTCACAACCTAGGGAGAAAATCTACCTCCCTCTATCTCCTGAAAAGCGTCGGGCTGCGGTGCAAGGATTAA
>JAQFYP010000216.1:0-29250 GCA_034694865.1 Bilobella braunerae
CTTGCACTCCTCTGCAGTCATCTCTGACCTTTTGCGGTCAAAGGGTCACCGAAGGGTCAAATACGCGACTATCAGACAAATTCAGTTGGTAAACACGTTGGAATCGGTTACTCTAAGTCACCATATGGGTCACTTAGCTCAACTCGACCATCAGCACAAAAGGTTACCAAGTTCCTTTTTAGAGCTAACACTGGTCGAATAATTGTGATAAACAAAAGTAGGTTCCTCATTGAGGCGAGAAACGCGTAATGCATGGCTTATTTTTAAAATTACACAGGCCAAGAATTCGTTCAAATCCAAGTAGTGTTTATCATTTTATGCCTGTCATTTTTTCTTCAAGTGAAAGCTGTACGAATCAGGGCAAGACAGTTCTAGGACAGGAAAGCCTAAAATGGTAACGAGCCTTTAAATTTGCTTGACCATAATACTCAATTCAATGTTTTTTCATAGCAAATGTTTGTAATGTCTGTGTAGCCAGTGTAAGATTAACTATAGAATACTGACAAATGTCGGGGAAAAGACATTTTTTTAGGGCCTCTTATCCTAGGATTGGCTTCTCTGGCTGAATTTGTAATTGTTAGCGCTTGGTGGTATATATTTAGTAATCCTCGTGAGCAGATTCATAAATATTGGAATTGGATCCATTCATAGTTTTGTGAGTAAAGGTTAGTGTGGCCATTGTCAATCCACGGCACGAACCGGCTAACGATAATAGCTAGTAGATATACTTATTTCAAGGTTAAAAATTATCAATTTACCTAATCAGTCGTCTAAAATGTGAGATAGGCGCAGAGCATTGAGAACATGCTTTAGAGGTATAAATTTGCAAAATGTGTTTTTAAGTGTCTCTTTACCTCTCAAAAAATTTTGTTTGAGAGGCTTGTTAGTTAATTTTTATACATAAAAATCTAGCTTTAAAGTTTTAATAATGATTAAAAATGGTGGATTAGAAGGTAGCATAGGCTTAAATTCCCAGTCAACATCGCCTGTTGTATATGTAATGTACAAGCGACGATGGTTGGGAATGTTAAGTATTTGGCTCCTTAATATTTCCACTGGTCTCGTGTGGCTCACTTTCAATGCTGTGCCACAAATTTCATCAAATTGGTTCCACACTGGCTGGAGCGACACAAACTTGTCTGTTGTTCTCTACTTCGCTGGATCGATTGTCGCTTCAACGTTCAGTGGTTTTATCTTTGAAAAATTTGGAATCAAGAAAGCGGTAAAGTTCAATTTGCAGTTATTCTTATGTATTAAAATCACAATTTTTGCGCTATACAAGAGGACGATATTTGAGCAGTTATGTATAACAAACAAATATACATAAGCGGAAAATAATTTTGTTCTTTAACAGTAAACTAATTTTTAGTAGAAATAAACTAATAAATAGACTAATTTATAGTAGACATAAGTTTTTTTAAACTATATTTTTTGATAACATGTTATTTTGACTTTTGCCAATACTCGCATAGACTTTTATGGAAACTTTTATTTAAAATTTATTTTTAATTTTAAACTTTATCTAAAAAATTTCAGCTGATGCTTGGAGGCATTATTAATATTATCGGCACTTGGATCCGATATGGAGCTGCATTTATAGAGAGCAGTGAAGAATCAAATCAGGGCCGTCTAGCAGTGGCTCTTGTGGGTCAATTCATTGCCGCCACTGCTCAGCCCTTCTTTCTAAATGCCCCGCCAAAGTACGCCGCTGTTTGGTTCAGCGAATCTAGTCGAGCCACAGCTACGTCAATTGGAAGTTTGTGTAAGTTCAAAAATTTGTCACATGCCTAGCTAATGTGTAGATAATAATAATACAAATTTTACTAAAAATTTATTGTAATTTAATTTTTTTTAAGTTTTCCTATTTTAAAATTTTGTTGAAGTGATTTTGTTTGTCTATCTTAAAGCAAACCCAATTGCGGCTGCTATTGCCATGATTCTAATTCCTGTCATTTCGAAAGACGAAAATGGAGAAGACATGCCGTTTGCGGTGAGTACTGCTAATGCTACGCGTTTTCAAAAACTTTATAACAGCTATTATAATAAACAGTTGTTAATACAGCCGTGATTAGGCACCTATTTGATCAAGTGTTTAGCCCACGACCCAAAGTACGGGAGGTTAGGACCCATGTCCTAGCTTGTGTATGTGCCGAGATCAAATCTCGGCATAAGCACAGTAAAAAAGTGGTGGTTTGGTAGTGGTGAGTAGAAGCCTGGAAAGTTGCGGTTGTGGAGGGTGGGCTTGAGCCGGTATGAGTATGACAGGGTTCGGCCTCTGCATAAGCAGATTTTCCTCGGTAGTCAACCCCACGTTAACTGTTCAGCAGAAAGCCTTCAGCCTCAACCATCACAACTTCCTAGTCAACTCACAGGCCGAGACCACCCTCCCCCCACTCACTAGCACAAGCGGAAGCATGACCAGGCCATGGGCGAATGTCAAAGAGGAATAAAAAAAATTGTGATTAATAGTTAAGAACAATTAAGATTTGGAAATTGAGAATGAAATGAATGAATGAATGAATGAACCCCCATGAAAATGGGGGTTCTTACGTACGCTGAGGCTAAATATAACCTTTAAATGGCTCAAAATCAAATCCTGCTTAGTTAATTGTAATTAATTATTCACAACACTTAAATATGGAAAATTTACTTTTTGTATATTTGGTACTTTATGAGACCTAAAGATGATTCTTTCAAGACTTCAAAACGATTTTCAATTTTGTTAATGATGATTTGAGCTTAACACAACTTATTATTTTAAAAAATTTCATTTTATTTTCATCTATGTAATTTATTAAGATTTAGAAGTGAGTGCATCCAGAATGCACTTAAGAAGTGGCACCGGAAGTATAGTCCCGTCTTAGGACGGGTTCCTTTGCTAGTTTTATTATAATAGTCATTGTACTTTAATTTAATAAATGTACTTAAAATAGCAACACCAGCCCTTCCTAGCACAAAACGTAGAATTGAAAGTAAAATCTCCCCGTACTAGGACTGGAAGTGTTGCCTTCAGAATTGTGTTCTACAGTATTAATCGTATAAATTGTATAGCATTACGTTAGGCATCATGGTATTACTTTTACTCTAATTGACTTTACTCGTGTTTTTTTTTCACCTGCATCAAAAATATCACAATAGGTTTTTTCTTGCATAAAGTATTTGTGTCGTTTTTCTATATTTCGTAATCAACCAAAACTTTTAATTCGTTTGATTTTTTCAATGTATTTTATTTCCAAACAGTTACTGATTATTGGAGTGGTGTCAATTGTCGCTTTTCTATCTACTTTGGTAACACCCAATTTACCGCCTACACCTCCATCGGCTTCAGCCAGTCTAGCCTTAGCCGAAGCATCTGACGAGCCGTTTTGGATTTCTGTTCGCAAAACTTCAGCAAATAAGCAGTTCTGGATATTATTTGTTGCCTTCTCCGTTTACGTAGGCTTCTTCAACACATTTTCGTCCCTAATTAACCAAATAGTTGGTCCTTATGGATACTCAGATGAAGATGGAGGCCTACTTGGGGCTTGCCTTATTTTAGCAGGCGTGCCTGGAGCAGCGGTTGCAGGAATTTATGTCGATAAAACTAAACAATACAAGCGTGTTCTCAAGGCTTGCACACCTCTACTTGCACTCTCATATATTGCATTTATATTCGTAATCAGAGAAGATTTTTTTGCTGGAATTGCCGTAGTGAGCGTGATTCTTGGAGTTTCCTCATTTTCTTTATTGCCGGTGGCGCTAGAGCTGGGCATCGAATGCACCCATCCAATACCACCTTCTAGCTCTACATCGACCCTGTGGATGGGGGGTCAACTATTTGGGGTTCTTTTCTTGTTGGCGGGAGATGCGCTGCGAGACGAAGATGGTGATCCGCCAAGGAACATGCGCTCAGCGCTGATAGCAGCAGCAGTTGTGTCTGTTATAACATCGGCGAGTACATTTTTATATAACTCTCCAAACCATCGACTCAGCGCAGAGAGAAAGGCAAGAGAAGAAAATAAGTCAAAAAGCCTTTGCGTTACCTCTATTTAAAGCAAAATGTTGAACTAGTCCACATTAAATAAATCTGAAATTGCGTAAACAACAACTTCTACCATAATTACACTTTTACTTTATTCGTAACTTAGTTAACTAAAGGTTTTTGCGATATCATTATGCTATACGCGTATAGTTGGGTTAGTTGTTTCTATTTAAATTGTCTCAATCAGTAGCACTTTGCAGTCTGAATTTGCCACATTTAAATTTAAAAGGTTACCAGGAAGTCTGCCAGGTTGAACAGAAAGTACTGTTGACGTAATTGCTGGTTTTAGACTATAAACCGGACAAAATACCAACGAATGGAGGTTTCCATAAACAATTTTGAAACACACATAAAATAATTTTGTGGGAATAAATGAAAACAAAATGACTAAAAGAGCGGGAAGGTAGCTCCTTAGAAAACGTCACGTGCGCCACTCGACCTTAAAAATTAGTATTTACTTTCTCTACCCTGGAATTCAACTTTCCGCACTTTAAGTTGGAATAACGCCTTACCAACACAATATAAATCAACGCGCCCATTGCAAAGATAGCAAAATGCAACGTTTAAAGGGAGCATAATATAGTTGAATAAAGAAGTAGAAGTAAACTATTTAACTTAATTATTTAAAGAAAATATCCTTTTGTAATTATCCATCAACAATACGCTAATATTGTTATTAATCTAATAAAGTTGAGTAGTCTTGAACGACGTTTTGCCATGTCTTCAGAGCAAAATTTTGTATCCTGCAATAGATATTGCTCTTGTTCATTGAAAATAAGTTATGAAGATGTATGAAGATAGTAATCAGAGTAAATTTAAATATTATAATATAATAAATAATTACACATACAAGTTGTCTAAAATAATACATGTAGTATTCTATTCCAACTGGTTTGATCCTGAGGTTTCTTTTGATCCTAAAGAAACCTCTTGGTTTCTTTTCAATCAATTAATTCACACTTAACATTAGTTATGAATAAACATTTTGACTCAAAGATCGCAATAATATAATCAGGTCAAAATTACAATTATATAGCTAATTAGAAAATCAAAGTAGTTAGAAAAGCATTTAGTATCAATTCTAAAAATCCCGCCACACGACATGGAGAATGGTTTTGCAGAGCGTTTTTGACTACGCTGCAGACCTAATAGTTTGCCCTGGCTCAAAATTGGAATATTTTTTACCATAAAAGACAAACCATGGGTGTGCACAAAAGGAACGAGTAAGACGTACATAATTGGGCAAAATGCAAAGGCATGATACAAGAGAAATATTGATACAAAGATGTTGTTTTGCACATGTAACCCTCCGTAGAGGCATATGAGTATTAGACCAGAAAAAGTGGCCATATATGTAAAGAGGCCCGTTGCTAACGCACCATTTATGCGTGTCATAGCAATGTAGAGTAGTCGATGGGCTGCCAACTTTGTTGCTGATGTCATATGATCTTGTGTACACAGTCGTAAGTACAGACGCATTTGTGTCCCAGCAGTATATACCATTGTATAGAAAGATAGCCAATTGAGCCAACACATAGGAAATAAGTAAATATCTATAATAGCCAAACAAATTTGGGCAAATTTTACGTATGACAATGTTGAATTTTCTAGAAGGGTATCCTCCGGTATGAACCAGTTGTAGAAAATTGGTAGCCTCGGATAAGACACGGCCATAATTGTGCCGTTAACCATAATATAGACGTAAACTACACGCATCAAAGATACTTCAATGTTGCATTTTTTCAACCATTGGTTCCTCATTTTTGTTGCGTTGGTTGTAGTCGCTATACCTGTAAATTTAGAATTCAAATATTAGACATGGGCAAGTCCGAATTATTAAAAACTTGCTCAATGTTCGGATTTTACAATTTTTACCTTTAGTATTATATGGTTTTTGCCTCCCGAAAGACATGTGGCTCAAGTTGAACTCAAGTTAATTTCGGGTTTTGGTATGGTTGGAAAAATATTACTCACAGGGTAACCTTTTGGGCTGATGGTCGAGTTGAGATAAGTGACCTATATGGTGACTTAGAGTAACTACTTCTAACATGGTTACCACTTGAATTCGTCTGTTAGTTTCATATTCGACCTTGGGATGACCTCTGGAAGTGGCGAAGTAAAGTGTTTCACCATAGAGGAATTGGAGCTAAAAATTTTTCTAAATTTCTGTTTCGCTCAAACGTCCAACTCAACCACTTTTTTTTTGCTGCAGCTTGAGTTGGAGTTTCTCCATGCACTCCTCTGCAGTCATCTCTGACCTTTTGTGGTCAAAGGGTCACCGGAGGGTCAAATACGCGACTATCAGACGAATTCGTTTGGTAACCACGTTGGAATGGGTTAACCTAAGTCCCTGTATAAGTCAATTATCTCAACTCGACATCAGCCCAAAACGTTACCTTGTCAGAAACTTAAATTATATTTCCCTGTTCTAGAACGGGCTGACACATAAGTGAACTGTGTGCTCTCAAAGAAATTGATACTCCGAAAATTAAGGTTTTGATCTCGTTTTATGACAATTGTTACATTATGGAACTGATTTTAATACTTTTATTGCTATACTCATTAAAATGTTGTGTGGTCTGTGTTACAAATGACAATAATTTAGAAGTTGAATCTGTCCTAGAGTTAACCACTAGCACTCGAAATTAGGAAAATGTCAATTTTTACTTTTCATTTAATAGGTCATTAAAGAAAATCACTACAGTTTAGAAAATTGCATAGAAAACAACTGAAGTATACTAAAAATGTACCTACTGTGTACAAAAGTATAAGTAATTTTTTTAATATAATACAAATATACAAGGCATCTCATTACAACTTTGGCACCCAATTTAGAATCCCATAGTTACCGAGCAAATGTTTTGCAAACATGGATGGATGTCGCTACTAATTTTGCCACAAAAAAATTCAAACTCGTTTTTGAAAATACTTAACCGATTCCATTACAAATCCAATTTTTTTGAGATTCTATTTGAGATTTTTTGGTTTTTGTAAATTTGGTTACGTAATAGATACTCATACTTAAAAGATAATCAAGTGTTTTAAAATTGCGTGTCTGGGTTCAAGTAAATTGCCCTGTATATTTATATTATAATTGTAATATATTTAATACAAATTAATGTAGTGTATTGCAGCTTTAATTTGAAAGATTTAAAAATTTTTTTTTATATATGTACCAGCTTGGTAGTATTAAATTTGTAAACAAGGATCAGCACAGGTTTCACATTATTATTGAATTTGCTGTGCAAAGGCATTTTAAAATCAATCATACATTCATGTTGTATTTTCTTACGTATAAAAATTGTATCAAGGGATATGAGCACAGAAAATAAGTGTGTCATTTGTTTGCCAGCCATCACTTTATTCAGTGCAACACAAAATTGCATAATACAACCTTGGGCCCAACAGAGCTGTAAAATTGTCTCTACTGACTGTGTTGCAGTATCCATTGATGCAGCGATTGTTAGAATTAGCTTGGTTATGGCAAGAAACGTAATAAGTATGTTGTTAAACCAATAAAATCTATAACAACGCCCTGAGCTTATGTACACCACTGTTTTGGTAAACAAATCTAGTCGTGCAGGAAATACTCCAAATGCACGCAAAGTGTCAAAATACTTTTTGTAAAAATATGACAGTTTCATTGGGCTAGTCTCCATAACAAACGTGTTATTGTTAGTGGAATTTGTGATGAAGAACTTAATGCACTCTATGCTCCCACACTCATGGGTACTGGTAACAAATAAATATTATATATCTGCGATTTGCCATAATGTCAACAGAAATTGTCGGTTCAATTTTTGTGATGGAAGTCGAGTAGCGTCCCACTAAATAAGGTTTTAACTTATATTCAAAATGATATTATCTAGAAAATGGAATAGCAAATCCAAATGCAATGAATGGAAATGTATCGAGTGCTAGGCACATGACTTAATTAAAACCATTCAGGATTTGAATATTCAATTCAACTCCTGTGGGTTAGAATACAAAATCCTTTTCTTATCACTTGCAATAAAATTGAATTGGCAATCGAAAAGTTTAGGTTAAGAACAACGTTAAGATTGAATGGTTTTATATAGCTTAAATGGAAACCACAACATACTAGATTTAAACGTTAGATTTTAAACAGTTGTATGCTAAAGTTGTGAAGCATTTATAGTATCAACCAATTAAAAGTCTAAAACGTTTAGGCAGCGATTTGCGTTAGGTTCGCTCAAATTTAATGAAAAGTACCTGCACCCATTTAAACTAAGGTTATGCCTCGTACTTTAAGCTTTGTCTTTGTATTACGTCCATTGGGTTTTGTTGGTCAGTTTACTTTCAAGTTAACTTTGAACAAAAAACCATAGAGCTACCCCATCACTATGATGATACATAATTTAATATACTGAAAACTAGCCAAACAAGCCCGCCTTGGACAAGACATTGCAGAATTCAAGCATTATAACTGAAATACTGCTGCCACGTTCTTTGTTGCATTAATATTTCAGCATAATAATTGAAGCCTTTAAGCATATTTTATCTTAATATTTCACATTTAAATTTCTTTTATATTTGGAGTGATTGTAAAGGTACATTCTGGGGATGAAAATCAATGTGCAAATACTACGATTAATCCAAAGATAAAATTCCCCACCAGCATGAGTTTGAAATACATGAGTGAAGCATTGATTCCATCAAACTGGAACAACATTGAACATGAATATGCAATTTTTTAGCGAAGTAATTTGAAAATATATTTGCAGCCCCCCGTATTTGTTTAAAGAGAACTTTAATACTAAGAAACTACAGTGAAATTTATAATTTAAATTGAGATGCTAATTAATCAAATGAACAGAATTTATTCAATTGAATTATAGCTCATCTCTTAAAGTTTGTTTACCAAATGTTTTGTAAATGGTTTCCCAAATTTTGAGTCTCTCCGCGTGTGGGTTAACAATTATGTCTGGCAAATTGCCTAAATCCGCCCAATTCAAATTTCTGGATTTTCTCTCCTCCGGACTTACTTCGGGCCATTCAAAGTACTCATTTAAGACGTGGCCAGAAGGTACTCTACAAATTTAGTACGTAATATTGTACATACTTTTTTGTTTTAAATAATCTATTTACCCGCTCGACGCAAAATTTGTCCAAATTTTGACCATTTCTTCCGAGTATCTCGTTAATTCCTTGGACAAAAGGAATGGCCCAAAACCAAATTCGTTGAAGAAAAATTGCAGGTCGTCGACATGTGAGACTCCAAGTGTATGGTTGTATCCAAACATTCGGGTAACGCTATCGGCTCCGACATCGGTAAAAATTCCGGTATACACCGAGGTGTACTTGGACATAGCCAGTGCTGTTTCGCGAATCCCATAGAGGTAGAATCTATCGGTATAAAATTCAGTGAGCCGTTCTCTTGTCCAGTCATCATTGGCTCTTAATTTCTCATTGCCAAAATAATGATGGCGAAGACGAGTCATTAGTTCATGTTTCTGAGCATCATTTAACGACATCAGAAGACCATCTTCGTCTAGCCCAATTTGAATTCCAGCGTTTTTAGACCAGAATTCGTCAAGCGCCAACATATGTTTTTCGCTTCTTACAATCGCTTTTCAAAATAAAAGTTATTAAAATAATTAAATTGTAATTACAGTATTGCGTTATTTAAAAAAATATGTTAAACATACAGGCTCCATGGCTGAAAAGGCCGTCATCTGCGCAGAGAGTCAAAATTGTTGGAACTCTGTGAAACTTTCCAGTTCGAATCAGTTCTACTGGACTTCCTTGAAGAAAGGCAGTAGGGTTACCTTCGTCAAATACCGGAATAAAGGGGATGACTGGATCCATATAAAATTTCTAAGAAGAAAATTTTAGTTAAGCTTTTTCAAGCTCCTTAGATTACTCCTTTATACGTTTAAAAATTATGTTTTAACTCGTTAAACTTCTGGTTACCAGCATTGAATTTTGAGCTTGAAGTATTTCCTCAACGCTTTTTTCAAGTAGGCAATCCAAGAGTGTGTCACTATTGTCAATGTTACACCCAAGTAGTTCACCAAGTTCAAACGAATTAGCTTCAGCTTCATCAAGTGGCCGCCATGTCCAAAAATTAAAAGTTGAACCACTGTGCAGTATTGCTCGATGAAAGAGTCCTATAAAAAACTTTTATCTCGAATATGTCCAGGCATCTTTGAGTAACAATAAGTCTGTGAAAACTATCTTAATATAATAAAACTCTTAATAAACATCGTGTATTTACGTATGTATAGTACGTATTAACACAGAACATAAATGTTCAACATAAGTTCATAGGAGTTGAACATATTAACAAAAGCGCTTAAGATTTTAGCATTACCAAACAGTAATACCTGTTCCGTGATTCATACATATAATTATTTTTTACTTTGAACTTTACTTTTTCACTTTTCATATAAAACAAAACCTTCAACACTTATACATGACTTGGTTGGACTGTTTCTTAGATTGTAAAAAAATATATGTAGATATTTCTGCACCTTACCTTCTGTCTGAGTTGAAACGAGGAAATTTGATATGGAACCTGTTGCGTAATAAGAATTAAAGTTAATTTATCTCTACTTGTTTTAATATGTTTGAAGCATAACTTGCCTGCTCCTGCACTGTTGCCCATTAGCGTAATTTTATTCGCATCACCCCCAAATCGCCCAATGTTCGTGTTAACCCATTTCAATGCCAATAATTGGTCAAGAAATCCTACGTTTGATGGAATTCTACTATTTTGAAGTGCCAAAAACCCTAAATCAATGAATTAAATTACACTAATTTGGTTCACAAAAGCATAATCTTCACAATCATTGCAGCTTACCAAGGGCCCCGAGGCGATAGTTTATAGTAACTAAAATTACATCCTCGTCCATGATGTATTTTTCACCAACAACATTACTACTACCAAGGGTCCATCCTCCGCCGTGAATATAAAATATTACAGGTTTCTGAGACTTACCGCCCTAGAACATATGTTTATAAGCATTAACACATTTATTTTAATAAACCAGTTTTGTTCTCGCTTTTACCTCTGGAACATAGACGTTAAGGTAAAGGCAATTTTCTTCGACGATTGTTACTCCTGTTCGAGTATTCTGCTGAGCACATTTGCTGCCAAATCCAAGTGTGTTCCGTACTCCATTCCAAGCCTCGACTTCTTCCGCAGCCTTAAAATAGAACAATAAGTATTAAATTCCGTTCAATTTTCAATTCAATTTTCAAAAAAGTTTCATACCTAGACATTTTAGTTTGTTTTTTTTTATTAATTATTCAATATAAATTAGTTAGAAAACAGTTAGAAAACTAAATTGGGTTTGTTTTTCTTTTACAATGAAAAAGTACAATTTTACCTGAAATCTTTTATTAGCGATTCCATATTGGACTCCTTTGAAACTTGTATAAGTTCTGCCGTTTCGAGACGCCGATTTAATTCCTCGAATATATCCCAATGTGGTACGAACTATCAGATATTCTTCAGTAACTGCTCTAACTTGGCAAGAAGTTGCAAGTATCACAAACAATATAAATAGACGCATTTTTAATTCTGTGTTCTACCTTTCCTGTACTCATTATAAATGTACTCCCGTTTGTGTCTTGTTATCACTTTTGTAAACACGAGATAACTGTGTAATTGCACTATGGACGACAATAAAAATCACGAGCAAATTTTTATCTTAAAATTTTACCAGATATTAGGCTTAGTAAACAATTTTTTGAATTTTTCTTGTTAATTTTCAAGATGATACTTTATTTGAAAATTTATAAATGATTTTGCACCAAAATAAAGAACTAAAACTGTCAAAGTGTTTTTTTTTGGCTTTTATATTGTGGTTTGATTCCTCCGACAAAACGGCAGTGCATTGATTCCAAGCCATTTTTGAAGCAATTTGAAGATAAATAAAAAATATTTACTTATTATTGACCAGTTGCCAGTCAAATTGTTTATTTGTTATTGAATCTTAGGTACAAATATTGCATATATGAAATGATGTAGAAAAGTTTCATGTTTCGTATCACATACATTTAAAATAAAAAGATTTCACAAATTGCTTTTTATTTATAATTCATCTTTCAAATGTTTCTTTTCATATAAATCATAAACGGTTTCCCATATTTTTAGTCTTTCGGCATGTGGATTATGTATGGTGTTCGGTAAATTTCCCAAATCCATCCATTTCAACTCACGATCCTCTCTTTCTTTTGTACTCACTTTGGGCCAATCAAATTTCTCTCCTGAAACTACTCCGGTAGGAACGCTGTAATTTTAGTAGACAAAATTATAAAACAAAAAACATGGCAAGAAACACAACAACAAACAAAATATGCATTAGTTCATTAGATATACACACCCCGTAAGCGCAAAATTTGTCCAAATCCTGACAAGTTCTTTTGAGTATGTCGTATGTTCCTTAGAAAGAGGAAACGGCCCCAAGCCAAATTTGTCAAAGAAGAATTGCAAATCGTCGACATGTGAAATTCCCAACGTTTCATTGTATCCAAATATTCGTGTAACGCTATCGGCTCCAACGTCAGTAAAAATACCAACGTATACCGAAGTGTATTGCGACATCGCGAGTGCCGTTTCCCGAATTCCGTACAGAAAGTATCGGTCGGTATAAAATTCAGTTAACCGATCTCTCGTCCAATCGTCGTTGGGTTTTAGTTTCTCTTGTCCGAAGTAATGGATCCGTACCATTGTCATGAGGTCATGTCTTTGTGACTCGGTAAGCTTGGCCAAACGACCGTCTTCTTCCAGCGCAGCTTGAATTCCACCGTTCTTGACCCAATTCTCTTCAAGAGCGTTTATGTGCTCCTCACTTTTAATAATCGCTGCAAAAATTTTTTTAGCATCATTATGTTCTTAATTAAATTTGATTTTGGCTCAGTTTTCAGTAATTTAAAATTTACATGCAGAATGAAGTAGGAGGCCTTCATCTTCACAAACGGTGAAAATTGATGGAACACGATGAAATTTTCCAGCCATAACCAGTTCTGTTGGGCTTCCTTGTAGGAACGCAGAAGGCTCAGTTGTATCTACTACTGGCGTAAAACGGATGACGGGATCTAAGTAAAACGTCTTGAAGGCGAGATAGAATGAAGTTTAATTAGGTTGCTGTAGTTATACATGTAAAAACGTTAAATTATGTTTACGTTTAAGTTAGTCTTTCTTATTGAGGGAGAGTAAATATTATGAGTATTACCGACATGCTCATTTGTGCCTTAAGTATGTCTGCCGAATCCTTTTGAACTAAACACTCTAAAAGCAAATTCCCATCGGTGAGTGGACATCCAAGTATTTCTCCCATTGTGTATGCATTAATTTCAGCATCTTCTATTGGACGCCAAGTCCAAGAGTTGAAGGTGGCACCACTATGATGAATGGCTCCATGAAATAGCCCTATTTTATGTTAAAAATTGGAAAGTTGTGTTGTGAGTAAAGCAACATTAAATGAGCATCATTTAAACTAACGTTGTTGTTGTTTGTTACTCTTGTTTAAAATGTACAAGGCTACATGACATGAAAAATTTGCCATCGTATTGCATTTCAACTAGTAGAATATTACCTTCTGTTAGCGGGGATACGAGAAAATTCGCAATTGACCCTGTTCAAAATAATGACAGTAGATTTTAAGTATTCTTTTAATAGTAAATTATCCTAAAATTGATTCAATTCTGAATGAAAGAATGTTTATAAACTTTGAGTAGCATGTACTTCACCTGCACCAGCGCTTTCTCCCATCAATGTGATACTCTCTGGATTGCCACCGAATCGACCAATATTTTGATTAACCCATTTTAGTGCTAACAACTGATCAAAAAATCCAATATTTCCCGGCGCTCCTTTATTATTGTTAAGTGCTAAGAAACCTGTTAAAAATTCAACAGTTTAAGTTAACTACAATCTAAGTCAAAAAATATTACAATAATTTTTAAATATTAAATATGTTTCACCAAAGGCACCAAGACGATAGTTAATTGAAACTAAAATGACATCTTCGTCCATAAAATACTTCTCCCCCACCGCAGAGCCTCCACCATGCATCCATGCCCCACCATGAATGTAAAATATCACGGGCTTTTTTGCCTTACCATACTGTAACAAACCACATAGTTGATTGCCAAAAAAAAATAAAAGAGCATTTCAATGATGGTTGCGTAACAAAGTTGTAATACCTCAGGAACATAAATGTTTAGAAACAAACAATTCTCTTCTGTAATATAATCTCCGTTTCGTATATTTACTTGAGTGCAGACACTACCAAATTCAAGTGTATTTTTTACGTTAGACCAAGCCTCTGGTTCTTTTGCTGGCTGTAACGTAAGGAATCATTAGCATAATATACAAATTCACTTTCAAATTTCGAATAACTCAATTTTTGAAATGGAAACTTCAAAAAAGAAAAAAGTGAAAAAAGAATTCCGTTTAGTTTGCTACCTTTTTCTACAAATCAGTGTAAAATTTTAAATAAAATAAGCACTTAATTACCTGAAATCTTTTATCAATAACACCATATTGAATCCCTTTGAAACCCGTGTAGGTTCTTCCGCTTCGAGACGTAGACTTGAGCCCTCTTACGTAACCCAAACTGGTACGCACAATAAGATATTCATCTTTGGCAAGGGTTGGGTAAACAAGAAATGAAAATATTGTTAGCAATTGTAAGGCCAACATTTTGCAAAACTTGCCGGTTTGTAAACGAGTAATTAATTTAACTGCTTTTAGATATCGTTCGATGTCTGTTCCATAGTTGTTCAAGGTTATCAAGTTCTTTTATCAAATGAGATTAAATGTTATTGAGAATAGTACTTGATGTAAATGCACACTTTTTGATAAAATAATTTTTTTTGCTATATTTCATGCTTCTCACCTAGTGCCATTTAGAAGACAATGAACATTGTCTCGTATTTTTTGACATATCAATAGTAAAATTCATCATAATTTCTGAAAAGCAACTCGGAAGTTATTAACATTTTGATTTCAATGTATTAAAAACAAACAACTTATATTTATGTTATCTTCACTTGCACAGTACAGCAAATACACAAGTTACTATTTGTAGACAAGTGCAAAAGCCCGTCCTAAGACAGGGCTTTATTTTAATTCCTAAGTCGCTCCATTATATTATTTTGAGAAAAGAGTAAATTTTCGATTTTAAATCTATATAAATTGGGCGGGAAATAAGAGAAGAGAGTTTTTTTGCAACAGTTACGCACATACACCGATTTAGGAATAAGTATTGCAATTAAACCAGGCCATTACCGTGCAGAATGATCAATTCGCATTCTAATCGAGGTACATCTGCCTGTAGTAATGCATAGTTTGGTTAATTTTTGTTTTATTTGTATGTGTACGTATTAATATATTAATAATTAATAACTTGCACCTCCCCTCCTCTAACATACATAAATACATGTGTACATATGTTTGGACACTTGAACAGATCATATTGAAGAATAACTGAACTATTTGCCATGTCAAATATTTATGGCACTGTTATTTTAACTTAAATAAATTCATCTTTTGCTAAAATACATGTCCTTTTATTAAATGTTTCGATAGATGAACATACAAATTTAGAATGTTTATTACATGACAAGGTATACTTAAGTAGTTTTTGCCAATTGTCGTATATTCACAATTCATCTCTCTGATGTTGCTTTTCAAATAACTCGTAAACAGTGTCCCAAATTTTAAGTCTATTGGCATACGGATCATGTATTTTCTGTGGTATATTTCCCAAATTTATCCAATATAACTCACGAGTTTTTCTCTCCTTGGCGCTTATTTCAGGCCAAACAAATTTCTTCCCACTTACAGTTCCCGAAGGCACACTAGAAGTATTATCAAAATGTTATACTAAAAAACCCCATAACACAAAATATAAAAACCCATAATCAAAGAGCTTACCCCGTCAATGCAAAGTTTGCCCATACTTTCACTAGTTCTTCTGAATATTTCTTTAGTTCCTGAGACAGAGGAAATGGTCCCACGCCGAATTCGTCAAAGAAAAACTGTAGGTCGTCAACATGTGAAAGCCCAATTGTTTCATTATATCCAAATATTCGTGTGATACTATCAGCTCCAACATTAGTAAAAATGCCAGCATATACTGAAGTGTACTGCGACATGGCAAGAGCCGTGTCTCGAATACCGTGAAGAAAAAAACGGTCAGTATAAAATTTAGTAAGCCTGTCTCTTGTCAATGGGTCGTTGACCATTAGCTTTTCTTTTCCAAAATAATGGTCGCGAACTCGGGTCATGAGGTCATGTTTTTGAGACTCTGTAAGCTTTGCCAACCGACCGTCCAACTCAATTCCGGCTTGAATTCCTGCGTTTTTAACCCAATCCTTTTCGAGCGCGCTAATGTGTTCTTCACTATGAATAATGGCTAAAAAGATTAGCTATTTATTTCTTTTGAAACATTGAAGCAGCTAAAATGATTAAATTTAACGCATTATGTACTTACATGCGGAATGTAGCATGAGCCCTTCGTCTTCGCAAGCAGTAATAATAGTTGGCACTCGATGAAAATTTCCGCTTTGCACTAGGTCAGGTGGCGGAGCTTGAAGAAAAGCCGTAGGCTTCTTTTCTACCACTGGATAAAAGTGGATAACTGGATCCAAATAAAATTCCTTAGAAATAAAAGTCAAAGCTTAAAAATTCATAATCGCCTGTTTTGTTCAATCAAATATATTCTTTAGATTTGGTAGAATTACCTTCATCTCAAGTTGAGCCTGAAGTATTTCAGTTGCAGTTTTATTAAGCAGGCAATCCAATAGCAAATTTCCCTGGCTAACGGGACACTCAAGTATTTTGCCAATTATGAATGCACTGGATTCAGCATCTTCGATTGGACACCAAGTCCAAGAATTAAAACTTCCACCACTATGTAGAATGGCTTTGTGAAAAAGGCCTACAAAATCTTGGTGTTAGAAATTGTAAAAGATAAATATTAATTGAAGTTCAAGAAAATTTAGTAACCAGTAGAATTTGACTATTTTACTTTATTTGATTTTTGAAGTAGGGAATTTTTGAATGTCACAGATAGATATCTATTAATTACCTTGCGTATGTGGTGAAACAATGAAATTTGCAACAGACCCTGCTCCAAAAAATGAAAATAACAGTGAATCCTTTCAAATTATTTGGTAAGGTTTTGTAGTATTTAGTAAATTTACCTACCTGCGCCTGCGCTTTCTCCCATTAATGTTATACTATCTGGGTCTCCTCCAAACCGAGCAATATTGTTCTTAACCCATTTCAGGGCTAATAGTTGATCAAAAAATCCCATGTTGCCAGGAGCTCCCTTATTGTCCATAATTGCCAAGAAACCTTTTTATAATAGAAAACATTATAAAAAATGTCATCAAAGTTAAATCGTACAGGATTTTGCAACAAATGTTTTTGTTGTGTACCAAAGGCACCAAGGCGGTAGTTCATTGAAACTAAAATAACATCTTCGTCCATAAAATATTTCTCTCCCACCGTTGACGAACCCCAAAACATCCATGCCCCGCCATGAATGTAAAATATCACAGGTTTTTTGTCTTTGCCGGTCTAAATGTAAGCTTGTTTAGACAAAAATGTTGAAAAATAATTGCTTTTTACAATACCTCAGGAACATACACGTTCAAGAATAAGCAATTTTCATCCGTAATAAAATGCCCGTTTGGAAAAGTTAATTGAGGGCAATCACTACCAAATTCTGTCGTATCCTTAACATGGTCCCAAGCTTCAGCCTCCTCTGCTTGCTGTAACCAAAATTAACATCCACTTTTACTGTGCTAATATTAAAATAATATATTGGGTCCCCTATTTTGGGTGAAATTCCAAAATGCGGCCAATAAAGAATTATTCTATATCCACGAAACTTCAAAATTCTTCACAAAAACTCATCTAAGCTCTATATTGAAAAGTTCGCCACATTTTTTTCAAAATAGAACTAATAGATTTATGAAGATTGACATGCCACATTCTGAAACTAAAGCGTACAATAACAAAATTTGATATAAAATATAGCTACTCCTTTTTCAGCAAAATAGACGTGCTCACTTTTTCGTATTATAATTGCTGACAAAAGCCGCTTCTTTAATCTGAGGGCGAAAATGAAAAATACATTTTGACTAGTAATTATTTTTTTAGTCTACTACTTAGTTTAATTTAGTGTACTATCTACTTTTCTTATTGTTTCAGCCAAAATTTAAGATAATCAATTACAATTTTTAGTTCACACAAATTCAAAGAGAGGTTTTACAATACTTAACATTTACCTGGAATCTTTTACTGATAACGCCGTATTGAATTCCTTTGAAAGCAGTATAAATTTTTCCGTTGCGAGACGTAGATTTGAGCCCTCTCACATATCCTAAATTGGTCCGCACTACAAGATGTTCGTCACTGGCAATGACAGTATGTGCGAGTAACGTGCAGATTGTTACAAGGTGCATGGTCAACATTTTCTGTAACTTGTTCGTTCTTAAACAAGTTGACATTTGGCTTATTATAGGGAAGTACCATTAACCTACACCCATGAATTTCAAGGCTACACAATCTCAAGTTAAATGAGAATAAGTGTGTGACTGTGAGATAAATTGTGAGACCTTGAATGTCACTCTCAAATGTTACCTAAGACTCGCGATCAAAAATTGTGCAAAAACAATGGTAGTAAAAACAAATAAATGAATCAGCATATAATTGACACTTGGAACTGAGGGTTTTGTTCAACATTTCTCCAAGATTGTTAATGAGTAAAAAATTCTTACAGAAAAGTACCGTGAGAGCATGAATTTACAAATTTCTTTAAAAACGGTGGATTTGGTTTTTACTCTAGTTCGAATTGTGAACCTTTTTTATTCAAAAACGTTTCCTTTTTTGTATAATTAATAACTCATTGCTCACACATTACTGATTTTAAGTGCTTATCTTTTTTCCTAAGTAAAAATTCTCATACATTTTTACAACACAACTACACAATTTGCCTGAAAACTGTCGCTTGTTCATGTATGATCAAATTATATTAAAAATTATATAAATATAATACTATATATTATAAACTAGCGAATCAAACCCGTCTTAGTACAGGGTTTGTCCGTATATTTTTTTTTTGCAAAAAAAATTAAATTAAAGACGCCCATCTCTGGTACTGTGTAAGAAGCAGGTGAGATTTTGTACGACCAAAAGAATGAAGAACGATCCTTTGAGGTCCTTTCCTTTGTTTGCTCGATTGCATTAGAAAAAAGAGACAAATCTCACGAATATTTCTGTACGAATATTTCTGTTTAAACTGAGAGAATCGTTCTAAAAATCTTTTCTCGTCAACTTTAGCTATATAAAATTATTTGTAAACTTCCATCACTGCCCACTTACTTATCTAAGTACGGCTATAAAAATAGCGCTTTTATATATAAAATTAATATTATAACAAGCCCGTCATAAGACGGGAGTACACCTCCGGTACCCCTCAAGTGCTTTTTTTTTATGTATAACTCACAGTTTGAAAACTCAATTTTTAGACTAAATAAGGTCTAAACTCTCTCTAGTCAAAACAAGAGTTTGAAATGTAATGTTTGTTAATTGCATATCACAATTTACCAAATTGGGCCGAAAAAGCCAAATATATAAGAATTTTTTTTAAAAGTTAACTTTTGTTACTTTTTAATCATATTTAACTAATTTGAAAGACTTTTTGGCCAAATAAAGGTCATACGGTTATCATCAGCACACATAACAACATACATTTTCATGTAAAACTCCTATATCTAAAAGCGAAAATTCTCGCCTTTGGGACAAATCGTCTCTAGTTAAAAATCAAACGAAAATAGTTGGTTTTGTATTTGCTCGACGACTCACCTTCTCAAACCGCCATCCAACTTCGTTTTCTATATAGTAATATTCAGTGCAAAGAATTTTTATGAAATGGGTATTTCTCCTAAAGTTCACCAGTACCATGGCGGCAGCATAAATACAATGGTCGAAATTGGATAAATTTATGAAATTTGCTATGCAGAAGGCAGTTTTGTGTGCCAAAGGGTTCTTACCAAAGTATATCGAGCAAAACTTTGAGTTGTTGTAGGGGGTAATATTCGGGGGTCTTATTCAGTAATCTCTAGCATCCAAATACTTCATAAAAACGGACCAAACGGTGCTAAAACTAAAACAACCAAAGCGAAGGCAAATGGGACCAAATTTTCATTTACTTTAAACAATGCTCTATGCCCATATGTTCTTAAGAACTACATGAGACGAGGAATCCGCTGTAATGCAGTTATGGGGGTCTATCCCGATACTTCTGAAAATGAGGAAGAAGACATCTTTTGGTACCTTGATAAATTTTGGAGCAGAAGTGACTCCCAGTTTAGCCATATTGGTCGCAAAAACAAGCATATGAATGGTACTGAGCTAGAAGAAACGCTCCGTAGAGACACAATTCCGTCATTTTGTCCAACTCATCTATACATGACGATTTTGGTTACCAATGAAACTTTCAATGATAGATTTGAAGAAATATATGAAGATGCGATTAGGGATAATTTAAAGCCGGAATGGTCTGCATTTGTATTTTTGCCGATAGTGACTATTGTTCCAAATTGGAGCACCAAAGTAAAAGGAGATGTTCAGGAGGGCGTCAATTGCACAATTCCAATTTCAATTACCGGAAATGTTTACTTCGCAGAATATACTGACAGACTTACCCAAAAAAATGGCAAGTGTGTTATTAATTTTTTTTAAAACTGCTCAATGTTATTGCTACAAATTGCTTAATAGTTATATACTTAAACCTAAGTTTATTATGACTTATATTCTTATTTACAATTCTATATTTTGAAAAGTTTGCAATAGATCTTTAAAACAAAATTTAGATTTTATCATTAAGACTATGAATTTTTAGGTTAAATATTTGCAACATTTAGTATCCAAGTTATTTTTAATGTATTCAAAATTTTTGGAATACAAAACGTAAAAGGATAGGTGCTAGTTTGTTCTAGCCAGACAAATCCGTTCCATGACAGAAATCAAATTTCATTTCAAAGTCCTTCTGTCCGGGGAAGGCTCTAAGGTGGCTAGTCTTTGACCGAGTTTAGGTGTCTTTTTATAGATACACTAGCTGTTCCGCGGCGCTTCGCGACGCTTGCTTGCTAGCAGCTTCCCGTAGTAACAATATTCCCGCCGTCACAATAAGTGAAATACCCCAGAATCTAGAGCTATCCAAGCCATTATGAGAATACCCGGTAAAAAAATGCGCTTAATGTGATCAAAACAAAGTATCTAATTGAAGCTTGACACTATTCTATCCAGCTATCAACCTTCTTACCTAAAAAATAGGGCACATGTAACTCTTAGCCACATTTAATTTTTGACGTTGAAAAAAAAAACCGGAAGTACCTACTGCCCGGAGTTTGACCACCGCAAATACCAACAACATTTAGTTGCAAAATATTGCGCCTGCAGCTTCATCGGTTTCTGCAGGATATGATAATATATTTAAAATGTTTGTAAATTTCGACATTTAAAGTTTGATTCTAGATAAACCGGAAGTAAAGATTAACATATGTTTTGCCGTGAGCTCCTCCAGTCACAAATATAATTTATTTACACAATTTTGCGCCCCTAGCCGAAGTGGTTTTTGAGAATGGGATAATACACGTTACAACTTGGGCGTTTTGACATTTGACCTTTGACCCTGGAAAACTTGAAGTAAATTTTGTCCAGAGTATGGCCTTAAATCACCCCATTTCAAGCCTCACTTATGTATGTACCAAATATGGCGCCCCTAGTCCCAGCCATCTTTTCAAGAATAGATAAAATACGTTAAATTTTTGAAATTTTTTACCTTTGACGTACGACACAGCGGTCTTTGCAGGATTGAATAAAACACGTTAAAATTTGGGCAATTTGACCCTTGACATTTGACCCTAAAAAAAACGGAAGTAAATTTTGACCGGAGTTTAGCGCAAAATCGCCGCATTTTCAAACCTCATTCCGATTACAGCGCTTCTATCCACTGCAGTCTGCAGAATTAAAAAAAGTTTCACTTGGGACTTTTACGCAAGCTCCAAAACAAAACGATCGTTTTCTAAAATGTTACCTCGATTGACTCAAACGAATACATGGAAGATTGACTTAAGCTTAAAACCATTTCGGCAGATAAATATAGGATCGGACTATATGTTCATTTCAGTGGCTGATGTCAACCGAGCCGGTATTACATGTTCTGGTCTAAGCCGTAAGCTCGGTGTTTATGACTATGTGCAACCGTTCACCACTGCTACATGGATTGCTCTACTTTCATTTAGCATTTTACCCTGTTTACTTTACTTTGCATTGCCCCAATATGATCAACTGCAGGATATTTTACCTTTTCTTCTATTTTCTATTTTTGCTGAAGTCTTTTTCACCGTTACGGGACCAAAATTCAAACTGCTTTCGTTTTCACCAATATTTGCCGCCTTTGTACTTACCGGTATTGTGCTGTCGAACGGTTATAAAGGCATAGTTATAACTTCATTGGTAAAACCATTTGAAAAAATAGGAATTACATCTCTTGAAGCAGCGTTAGACATTGGGTATAAATCAATTACAACAGACTATTTGAGTTTTATTCGACGTCCGTGTTGTAGCTATCCAAATAATTTGGATACACTAATACAGGAAACCAGTTTATTTAAATTTGCTTCAGATGACATTTACTTTAATTCTGCATTATGCAGTACTTGTGCTGACTACTTAACTTTTAATGAGAGATTGGAAATTCTTGACGATATTCCGCAACCAGTTGACTTACGCATGCTCATGTATGAACAAATACTGCAGGGCGAGTCTTTGAAGTCTTACAATGGGTCAATCATACAAACTCGTAAGGGGCAAATGTTACTCCAAATGGCAAAATCAGCAGTTCCTGTAAGCTGCAATCGCTCTCTTTTAGAAGAGCTATATAGCTGCGATGAGGTCCTGTACATTGATTCCGTCGAAGTTGTTAGGTTGATGGTATTTGGAAACAAATATAACCCGGAATTTTCAAAACGCCCCACTTTGTATATACTGGGAGATCATACGCATTTCTTAAGGAATACCAAGTGGGGCATAGTCCTCTTTCCGTTGCATGTAGCGAGACCAGCTCTAAGTAGAGACGTTTCTGCGTTTTTGGAAAACGGTATCAACCATAGGATTCAGGAAATTTATAAGCAAATGGAGTGGGATACAGGGATGAATATGTTAAGAGCAAGGTACGGCTCACTTGAAGATCACACAATGATACCGAAAGTGTTAAATTCGGATACAATGGTCAGAGTCCTCTTTTATATTTACGGACTGCTTATGACATTAGCGGCGATTTGCATTTTTGCGGAATGCAGAGAAAACTTATACAGTTATTTTGTTAGACCCTTATATACGATTTATTTCCAGTTAAGTACAAGTGATTGCAATAAACGATTTGGTTTGTGAGATGTGAATTGTTTTACTGTGTTTTAATTTAATTATTGGTTATATTAATATGGTTAATTTTTGGATTTGGCGTATTGTTTCAGGCAGTTAATTTGTTTAATATAGTAATGTGGCTTTATAGAATTGGATGATACCTATTATTTTAAAATTAAATGACTCAAGTGGTCACTAGTTAGTCAAACAAAAGGACGACTCAATGAATACGTTTGAAACCACATTGTCTAAGGGCGGGCATGTGCGGATTCTTAAGTACATCGAACTTTGACGTATCATTATATTAAAATTGTAATCATTAGTTGGGATCTCATCAGCTGTTGACAATTTATTAAGGCACATGGCTAGCATATTGGCCAACGCGATTGTGAAATAAAAATAATAAATAATAAATAAATAAATCAAAATGCATGATCATGGACAAGGCTTTGAGGATGATCGGATTAATAAATTTGTGGGAAAGGAGAGGACGAAAATAAAATGAGGGGCGTATACTTAACAATAAAACTTTTTGTGTTCCCTCCAAACATTCCATTTATTTATCTTTATTGATCACAACAGTCAAGATGTATAAGGAATTTACAATTATTTAAACTTCAGGTACTTTCGAGTGGAATTGTATTGAAATGAAGTTTATGCAAGGTTTTTTTTTACAATTAAGTTAACTCCGCGCAGGAACGTAGCCTATGGAGCACTTTTATTTAAGTTTTATTTTTTTCTCACAGTACTGATTCAAAGAGTTAAGCACATTTCGAAGCGACATAAATACATAAGCCATACCGATTAATCTAAAGAGTAAGAAAACAACAATCATAAACAAGACCATTAAATTTGCTTTTGGAATTTATAATAAATGAAATATCAAGAAAGAGTATAATTACAAATTAACACATTTTCACGGACGGATTAACTAGACTTCGTCATTGTCTCCAACAACGCAAGATGATTCTTTCCCTTTCACGGTTACCTTAAGAGTTTAATTCCTAATTGAAAATTTACCTCCCTTTTCAGACTGAATTCTTTTCCCTGCTTCCCTGAGCTTTCCATTTCGGGTTTGTCCTCCTTTCGTTAGTTCCGGATTGATGTAGATGGCTTGAGTAGTCGGGTCCTTAGGTAGCAAATCTTTATTTGCAAGAATTGAGTATTTGTCCTTCTGCAATCCTAGAGCGACTTGAATGGTTCTCGGACGCCACCCAAACTGTTCAAGTCTTCCAGTCTTCGGCATTGACTAATTCTGATTTCCAGAAGTCCATTTAAAAAAAAAAGTCCATTTCTTGATACAGTTGTTCAAAATGACAGGGGTCTCGTTCCCGCATTCTTGAATTCCAGTCACAATAATGGTGGATTTGATCAGTTGCTTATTCATTTGCTTAATTTCACTTTTAAGATTTAAAAATCTATTTTCCACAGCTACAGAGTCAACGCCGCCAGATTCCGAAATTTTTTCTAAAATGGGTTCCAGCTAAGGAACTGTTGCACCAAAAACTTAGATTGATCTTGCGTTGGTGCGTTTAAAAGATTAAGTTTCGTTTCTTAGTTGCTTTCACTATTGTCTTTTTTATTGTCATTTTGAATGGACGAGGTTGCAGGCCTTTTAGCAGTTGCTTGAGGAGTTGAAACAGTAGGCTGTGAAAGAGACAAGTGTTGGGGATCTAAGTGTTTTACTCAACGCAATTGATCTAAGTTTCTTTATTTAACTGTTACTTAAGGAGCAAATCTCCTTGCGAGTGTATCCGCTTCTTCTCAAAACCAGACTCGGAACCAGTGAAATTACCTTTCACTATAAAATAAACCGTGGTAAAACGGTCAACCAGTAGCGGAAGTTGGAACGTTAGAATTAGAAAAAATATTAAAATCATTAGACTAGAAAACACAAGTCCGGGTTTTCGGAGGTCAAGGGCCGTTTTTGGGTGAAAAAAGGCTGGGTCATCAGGACTATCATAACTTTTTGTTTCATGCAAAAGTAGAGTTTGAACTTGAAGTGTCATTTTGAGATCAAGGGGTTTTTTCCGGGTAAAAGGGGGCTCTGGGGTCATTTCCGGGTCAAAGGGGGCTCTGGGGTCATTTCAACCATCATAACTTTTTGTTTGATTCAAAACTAGAGTATGACCTTGAAAGGTCATTTTGAGGTCAAGGGGTCATTTTGGGAGTCATTGGAGAGTCACAGAAAAACAAGTTCTTTACCAATGTTGTTCATATGTTGTACTACCAACATACATTTCCTTTGTAATTATACGATTTTAAACTTAATTTGTGGTTTAACAAATTGAACGTTAAAGGCAAATGATTTAAACCTAACCTTGTTTCCGTAAAATTGATTAATATTGGACGCCATGGACTGACAAGAGTTCGAGTCCCGGTGTCGCCAATATGGAAATGGTTTTTTCGGAAAACCTTTCGGTAACCGAAATCTTTTCCCACTTTCCTTGCCCGAATGGGGCATTGGAGGTGAGGTGGGGGAGTTGGGGTGCGTGTGTGACCTGGGGTTGCAGTTGCCGAGGGTGGTCTGGCGCCTGTATGATTAAGACGGTTGTTCCTATTTGTTGCCAAAGGCGGAGCAGTGGTAGGGCCCTAGTCCGTTCGACCTCTAGCAGAAAACCCTCCTGTTCCGCTCCTCAAGGCTTCTTACCAACCCCTCGATCCACCCGCCTCCATACCATGGCCGGAAGCCAGCTTCCCTACATGTTGACGAACCCTTACATTAGAAGTCAACTTAAGCGACCTCGCGGATGTGAACTATATTAATGTAGGTTGTTGACATAACATATTTAAGTACGTTTTTAAAATGGCAGCTGCCCAATCCCACAAATTCGCAAACTAGAACAAGTTTAGCGTGAAGGATTTAGAGTTACCTTATGGAGAACTCAATGAGAGAGGTGAAAATCCTTCTCTTGCTTAAAAAATTTCTACCTTCGCACTCTCACTTCTCTTATTGATTTCTCTATAAAGAACCTCGAATTTCTCCACCATAAATTTATCGAAGTATATCGAAGTATGCGTGGGATTAGGCAGTGTCATTGCCTTAAATATGTTGTACAAACAGTCTTTATTAATATGGTTACCATCTGCAAGGTCCCTTTTGGTTACCTCCAATGTTTAGTGGAAATGTCAAAAAAAGTATTGGAGGTAAGACCTTTTCCAATTATTGCAAATTGGGTCACTCCGGTGTATGTATTACATAAGTTATGAAATATGCAAGCAAAGGCATCGGTAAGATTCAAAAACTTAATAATACAAATTTTTGCACTAGAACGTGCTTAATCATTTAGGAATTAATCTTTTTTTTTATATTTTAGTATTAATCGGGCATTTTCTCACCACTGCATAACAGAATGCAAAATTATCATAAATTTTATTTTATTAGAAAGCCTTTTTCAATGATTATGATGCGAGCCAATTAGAATTTCCGCAAATGTTAATGTCGAAAAATCATCACATAATTTGCAATCCAGATTTCCAAAATATGAAGAAACTTAGGGGTACCGTTTTAGCGGATTGTTAGCAAAAGATTTTTAGTAGAACCCGATTCCCTGATATTACTTTGATCCAAACTGCGTAATGTTTAAAAATAACTGTATGTAGCTTCAACTGCAAGAACCTTGAAGTCAGTAAATGACCGTTGCATACCGCACAATACCGGACAAACACGCACATATAATGTCTAAAACGCTCATCCGTATTTATTATGCCATATATCATGCTATCACTAATGTGACACCCTCAACAGGAGGGAGACTTTATGCATTAGAATAGAGATAGGAAATTAATGTACTTAACTAAAGCGTGAGCCTATAGTGTTTCTATGCTTTCAAGAGTTACAACACAAGAGGGAAGTGACCCGTATTCCAACTTGTATTCACACTCTAATAATAATATATATTATAAGAATTGTATTGTGCCTAGCACTGTCAGAGTATATTAACTTAAATCCAGTTCTTGGGCAATGGAGAAGTTACTACGTAAGTCTAATAGTGTATTCAAAATATGATTTGGCGTCAAATTTTGTTCCGATTGCGATCAGTACACAACGGTTCGATCCCTATGTTAACCACCCCTCGTGCAAAGATAACGGTCCTAGACTTAAGTTTGGAGCATTGTTTTTAGTCAACTATAATGCCCAGCTATGTTACTATGTTTTCAAAAACTATATGAAACGGATTACTTGCCATGGGGTAATGAGCCTCTACCCCAAGGCTAAATTTGACGACATCTAAGACATTTTCTGGTATATAAATCACTTTTGGAGCAGACCAGATATGCAGAAATATTCTTTTCGGCCAATTCACATGCAAAAGGATGCTGAAAGCGTGATGACGCAGATATTGTTTCCACCGTTTCCTCCAAGAAAAATATACGTGGCTACCGTACTTACGCCAAAAACGTACAAGAATAGGAACTATTAAAAAGAAGAGAACAGGTTACGTTATATTGCCAATAGAAACTGCTCTGCAATTTTGTATTTACCGATACTTACCGTTGTACCGGCTACATGTAACGAAGAAAAATTAACCAATGACTATGGTGAAATACCTATTCGGATTAGTTTACCTGGCCATCCTTACTTAATATAAGGAAACAGTGAACGGTGCAAATGGTAAGTGTCTTAGAAATGTAAAAAGTAGATATATTTGCTATGGTATTTGGCATTTCGAAGGAAACTTAACCTGCACTTCGAAATTTAATCTGACTTCAGAATGTGCTGTCAAATTATGTCCGCACAGTTTGACGTTTAAGTAAAAATAAACCACTCAATCAAAATTTTTTAGCATTTTTTTTTGCATAACGCCCAGCTACAATTGATAACGGGATTGAAGTTATTGCTGGTAATTATAAGTTTTAATTATCATCACAATGCCAGTAATTTATGTTACATATTTACTTACGTGCTGACTGTAAAAATTTACAGGATTCAATCAACACAAAGCATTTGCTAATGTTGCTGTGTTCAAGAATAGATATATTGAATTCATAGTATTCTCACACTTTCAAGACCAAGTGAAGTCATTTGCAAAATTTTAGGTGTAGAATCAATTAAACAGTACATTTTCGAATTCATTGGACTTGCTTTTAACAATAGTCGCCTACTGAACGCTAATGCGAGCACAACAGTCAAGAATATTTTGACTAAGTATTTAAGCCCATATTCATGGGTCATGGAAGTAGGTCTCAAGCCTAGTGAACAAGAGGCATTTGTTTCGGACGTTCTGTTTCTGACCGTCGCTGATGTTAAACGTGCAGCAATCACCTGTTCTGGACAGACTGCCAAGATTGGCTTGTATGACTATGTGCAACTATTTACAACAACCACTTGGGTAGCAATAGTTTTAATTAGTATCTTACCCTGCATATTGTTCTATATTCTGCCTGTGTTTTCTAACCTTAGAGATATTTTGCCATTTGTTATCATTTCAATACTTGTGGAAGAGTCGTTCGAAGAAGCCGGTTTAGATTCATTGGATGAGGCCATTAGCCTAGGGTACACTTCGCTAGCCATTGAAGAGTATGTACCCTTAGGATGCTGTAACACACCAAACTTGCTTAAAAGCGCCAGATACATTTGGTTAACATTATTTTTAAAGCTCGGGAATTGGGTTGAAAATTCAACCAAAACCTAGTAGTTGGAATAGAGGTTTGAAAAGGCCAGATACATTTAGTTAACATTACTTTTAAAGCTAGGAATTTGGGTTGAAAATTCAACCAAAACCTAGTTGTTGGAATAGAGGTTTAAAAAGGCCAGATACATTTGGTTAACATTATTTTTAAAGCTCGGGAAGTGGGTTGAAAATTC